>QLNU02006596.1:0-30317 GCA_006491805.2 Dysdera silvatica | reverse complement strand
GAGGCAATCGAAATTTTCGAAAATTTTCCATACTTTCACATGCAATTTTTTTCGATTTTCGAAAAAAATTAAAAGGCCCGTTTGGGGCCAAATAATGGTCCTATCGTTCTGAAATCGATATTTTTGGAACACTCGCACTGAGCTGGTTCGTATACACCCAAAATTGGAACAAAATGAGGCGTTCGAAATTTTTCCATACTTTCACATGCAATTTTTTTCGATTTTCGAAAAAAATTAAAAGGCCCGTTTTGGGCCAAATAATGGTCCTATAGTTCTGAAATCGATATTTTTGGAACACTCGCACTGAGCTGGTTCGTATACACCCAACATTGGAACAAAATGAGGCGTTCGAAATTTTTCCATTCTTTCACATGCAATTTTTTTCGATTTTCGAAAAAAATTAAAAGGCCCGTTTTTGGCCAATTAATGGTCCTACCGTCCTGAAATCGATATTTTTGGAACACTCGCACTGAGCTGTTTCGTATAAACCCGACTTTGGAACAAAATGAAGCATTCGAAATTTTTGTAAATTTTCCATACATTTACATGCAATTTTTTTCGATTTTCGAAAAAAATTAAAAGGCCCGTTTTGGGCCAAATAATGGTCCTATAGTTCTGAAATCGATATTTTTGGAACACTCGCACTGAGCTGGTTCGTATACACCCAACATTGGAACAAAATGAGGCGTTCGAAATTTTTCCATACTTTCACATGCAATTTTTTTCGATTTTCGAAAAAAATTAAAAGGCCCGTTTGGGGCCAAATAATGGTCCTATCGTTCTGAAATCGATATTTTTGGAACACTCGCACTGAGCTGTTTCGTATAACCCCAACATTGGAACAAAATGAGGCATTCGAAATTATTTTAAATTTTCCATACATTTACATGCAATGTTTTTCGATTTTCGAAAAAAATTAACAGGCCCGATTTGGGCCAAATAATGCTGCTATCGTTCTGAAATCCATATTTTTGGAACACTCGCACTGAGCTGTTTCGTATAAACCCGACTTTGGAACAAAATGAAGCATTCGAAATTTTTTTAAATTTTCCATACATTTACATGCAATTTTTTTCGATTTTCGAAAAAAATTAAAAGGCCCGTTTTGGGCCAAATAATGCTCCTATCTTTCTGAAATCGATATTTTTGGACGACTTGCACTGAGCCGGTTCGTATAAACCCAACTTTGGAACGAAATGAGGGGATCGAAATTTTCGAAAATTTTCCATACATTTACCTGCAATTTTTGGCGATTTCCGAAAAAAATTAAAAGGCCCGATTTGGGCCAAATAATGCTGCTATCGTTCTGAAATCCATATTTTTGGAACACTCGCACTGAGCTGTTTCGTATAAACCCGACTTTGGAACAAAATGAAGCATTCGAAATTTTTTTAAATTTTCCATACATTTACATGCAATTTTTTTCGATTTTCGAAAAAATTTAAAAGGCCCGTTCTGGGCCAAATAATGGTCCTATGGTTCTGAAATCGATATTTTTATAACACTCACAATAAGCTGGTTCGTATACACCCAACTTTGGAACAAATTGAGGCAAAATAAATGTTCGAAAATTTTCCATACTTTCACATGCAATTTTTTTCGATTTTCGAAAAATTTTAAAGGACCCGTTTTGGGCAAAATAATGGTCCTATCGTTCTGAAATCGATATTTTTAGAACACTCGCAATAACCTGGTTCGTATACACCCAACTTTGGAACAAAATGATGCAAAAGAAATTTTCGAAAATTTTTCATACTTTTCCATGCAATTTTTTTCGATTTTCGAAAAAATTTAAAAGGCCCGTTTTGCCCCAAATAATTGTCCTATCGTTCTGAAATCGATATTTTTGGAACACTCGTACTGAGCCGGTTTGTATAAACCCAACATTGGAACAAAATGAGGCAATCGAAATTTTCGAAAATTTTCCATACTTTCACATGCAATTTTTTTCGATTTTCGAAAAAAATGAAAAGGCCCGTTTTGGGCCAAATAATGCTCCTATCGTTCTGAAATCGATATTTTCGAAACACTCGCACTGAACTAGTTCGTATATACACAACATTGGAACAAAATGGGGCATTCGAAATTTTCGAAAATTTTCCATTACGCAATTTTTTCGATTTCGAAAATGAAAAGGCCCGTTTTGGGCCAAATAATGCTCCTATCGTTCTTGAAATCGATATTTTGGAACACTCGCACTGAGCTGGTTCGTATATACCCAACATTGGAACAAAATGAGGTATCGAAATTCTTTCAAATATTTTCCATACTTCTTCAAATGCAATTTTTTCGATTTTGAAAATGAAAAGGCCTGCTTTGGGCCAAATAATGTTCTATCGTTCTGAATCGATATTTTTGAACACCGCACTGAGCTGGTTCGTATATACCCAACATTGGAACAAAATGGCATTCAAAATTTTCATTTTCCGTACTTTCACATGCGATTTTTTTCGATTTTCGAAAAAAATTAAAAGGCCCGTTTTGGGCCAAATAATGCTCCTATCGTTCTGAAATCGATATTTTCGAAAGACTCGCACTGAGCTGGTTCGTATATACCCAACATTGGAACAAAATGAGGCATTCGAAATTTTCGAAAATATTCCATACTTTCACATGCAATTTTTTTCGATTTTCGAAAAAAATTAAAAGGCCCGTTTTGGGCAAAATAATGCTCCTATCGTTCTGAAATCGATATTTTCGAAACACTCGCACTGAACTAGTTCGTATATACACAACATTGGAACAAAATGGGGCATTCGAAATTTTCGAAAATTTTCCATACTTTCACATGCAATTTTTTTCGATTTTCGAAAAAAATTAAAAGGCCCGTTTTGGGCCAAATAATGCTGCTATCGTTCTGAAATCCATATTTTTGGAACACTCGCACTGAGCTGGTTCGTATAAACCCAACTTTGAAACAAAATGGGGAAATCGAAATTTTCGAAAATTTTCCATACATTTGACTGCAATTTTTTTCGATTTTCGAAAAAAATAAAATGTCCCGTTTTGGGCCAAATAATGCTCCTATCGTCCTAAAATCGATATATTTGGAACACTCGTACTTAGCTTTTTCGTATAAACCCAACATTGGAACAAAATGAGGCAATCGAAATTTTCCAAAATTTTCCATACTTTCACATGCAATTTTTTTCGATTTTCGAAAAAAATTAAAAGGCCCGTTTTGGGCCAAACAATGCTCCCATCGTTCTGAAATCGATATTTTCGAAACACTCGCACTGAACTAGTTCGTATATACCCAACATTGGAACAAAATGGGGCATTCGAAATTTTCGAAAATTTTCCATACTTTCACATGCAATTTTTTTCCATTTTCGAAAAAATGATAAGGCCCGCTGTTTGCGCCAAATAATGCCCTATCGTTCTGAAATCGATATTTTTGGAACACTCGCACTGAGCTGGTTCGTATACACCCAACATTGGAACAAAATGAGGCGTTCGAAATTTTTCCATACTTTCACATGCAATTTTTTTCGATTTTCGAAAAAAATTAGAAGGCCCGTTTTGGGCCAAATAATGGTCCTATCGTTCTGAAATCGATATTTTTGGAACACTCGCACTGAGCTGGTTCGTATACACCCAACATTGGAACAAAATGAGGCGTTCGAAATTTTTCCATACTCTCACATGCAATTTTTTTCGATTTTCGAAAAAAATTAAAAGGCCCGTTTTGGGCCAAATAATGGTCCTATCGTTCTGAAATCGATATTTTGGAACACTCGCACTGAGCTGGTTAGTATTGACCCAAGTTTTGAACAAAACGAGGCAATTGAAATTTTCGAAAATTTTCCATACATTCACATGCAATTTCTTTCGATTTTTGAAAAAAATTTAAAGGCCCGTTTTGGGCCAAATAATGCTCGTATCGTTCTGAATTCGATAGTTTTGGAACACTCACACTGCGCTGGTTCATATTGACCCAACATTGGAACAAAACGAGGCTATAGAAATTTTCGAAAATTTTCCATACTTTCAGGTGCAATTTTTTTCGGCTTTCGAAAAAAATTAAAAGGCCCGTTTTGGGCCAAATAATGCTCCTATCGTTCTGAAATCGATATTTTTTGAACATTCGCACTGAGCGGGTTCGTATAAACCCAACATGGGAACAATATGGGGCAATCGAATTTTTCCAAAATTTTCCATACATTCACATGCAATTTTTTTCAATTTTCGAAAAAAATTAAATTTCCCGTTTTGGGCCAAATAATAGTCCTATCGTTCTGAAATCGATATTTTTGGAACACTCGTACTTAGCTTTTTCGTATAAACCCAACATTGGAACAAAATGAGGCAATCGAAACTTTCGAAAATTTTCCATACTTTCACATGCAATTTTTTTTGAATTTGGAAAAAATTAAAAGGCCCGTTTTGGGCCAAATAATGGTCCTATCGTTCCGAAATCGATATTTTTGGAACACTTCAATAAGCCGTTTCTGTCCACCGAACTTGGAACAAATGAGGCAAAAATTTTCGAAAATTTTTCATACTTATATGCAATTTTTTTCAATTTCGAAAAATTTTATAGTCTGTTTTTGGGACTAAATAATGGTCCTATAGTTCCGAAATCGATATTTTTGAACACTTAATAAGCCGTTTCTGTCTACACCGAACTTTGGAACAAATGAGGCAAAAAAATTTTCGGAAATTTTTTCATACTTTCATATGCATTTTTTCAATTTCGAAAAATTTATAGGTCTGTTTTGGACCAAATAATGTCCCATGTTCCCTGAAATCGATATTTTTGAACACTCCAAATAAGCTGGTTCGGTACACAACTGTGTCGAAAACAGCCCTTCATACCCGCTTATTCTTGATTCGAAATTAAAAGGCCCGTTTTGGGCCAAATAATGCTCCTATAGTTCTGAAATCGATATTTTCGAAACACTCG
Organism: Dysdera silvatica; assembly: GCA_006491805.2. Lineage (NCBI taxonomy): Eukaryota > Metazoa > Arthropoda > Arachnida > Araneae > Dysderidae > Dysdera > Dysdera silvatica. The sequence goes on along the minus strand of QLNU02006596.1, from coordinate 25,411 downwards.
CGCTGAACTAGTTCGTATATACCCAACATTGGAACAAAATGGGGCATTCGAAATTTTCGAAAATTTTCCATACTTTCATATGCAATTTTTTTCGATTTTGGAAAAAAATTAAAAGGCCCGTTTTGGGCCAAATAATGGTCCTATCGTTCTGAAATCGATATATTTAGAACACTCACAATAAGCTGGTTCGTATACACCCAACTTTGGAACAAATTGAGGCAAAATAAATTTTCGAAAATTTTCCATACTTTTACATGCAATTTTTTTCGATTTTCGAAAAAATTTAAAAGGCCCGTTTTGGGCCAAATAATGGTCCTATCGTTCTGAAATCGATATTTTTGGAACACTCACAATGAACTGGTTTGTATACACCCAACATGTTTAGAAATTGAGGCAATCGCAATTTTCGAAAATTTTCTATACATTCGTATGCAATTTTTTTCGATTTTCGAAAATTTTTCATACTTTCGTATGCAATTTTTTTCGATTTTCGAAAAAATTTAAAAGGTCTATTTTGGGCCAAATAATGGTCCTATCGTTCTGAAATCGATATTTTTGGAACACTCGCAATAAGCTGGTTTGGATACCCCCAACATTGTTACAAATTGAGGCAATCGCCATTTTCGAAAATTTTCCATACTTTTGCATGCAAGTTTTTTCGATTTTGGAAAAAATTTAAAAGGCCCGTTTGGGGCCAAATAATGATCCTATCGTTCTGAATTCCTTATTTTTGGAACACTCAAAATAAGCTGGTTTGTATACACCCAACTTTGTTACAAATTGCGGCAATCGCAATTTTCGAAAATTTTCTACACATTCGTATGCAACTTTTTTTGATTTTCGAAAAAATTTAAAAGGCCCATTTTGGGCCAAATAATGCTTCTATCGTTCTAAGATCGATATTTTTGGAACACTCACGCTGAGCTGGTTCGTATAAATACAACTTTGGAATAAAATGAGGAAATCGAAATTTTCGAAAATTTTCCATGCATTCACTTGCAATTTTTTGCGATTTTCGAAAAAAATAAAATAATCTTGCTTTGGGCCAAATAATTCACCAATCGATCTAAAATCGATATTTTTGAAGCACTCACACTGAGCTAGTTCCTATAAACCGAATTTTGGAACATAATTGGGGAATCGAAATTTTTGAAAATTTTCAATACATTCACCTGCGATTTTTTGCGATTTTCGAAAAACGCAAAACGACCTGTTTTTATACCAAATAATGCTCCAATCGTTCTAAAGTCGATATTTTTGGAACACTCACGCTGAGCTGGTTCGTATAAATACGACTTTGGAATAAAAGGGGGGAATCGAAATTTTGGAAAATTTTCCATACATTCACCTGCAACTTTTTGCGATTTTCGAAAAAAAATGGAATGTCTCGTTTTAGGCCAAATAATTCACCAATCGATCTAAAATCGATATTTTTGAAACACTTACACTGAGCTGGTTCCTATAAACACAACTTTGGAACAAATGAGGCAATCAAATTTTGAAAATTTCCATTATTATCACATGCAATTTTTTTCGATTTTCGAAAAAGGCTTTCAAGGCAAGAGGAGCGGGCCTAGATTGATAGAGGTAGCAGGTCAGGATTGATGAGGTAGCAGGCCTAGATTGATAGAGAGAACAGGCCTAGATTGATAGAGTAGGCATAGATTGATAGAGAGAACAGGCCTAGATTGATAGAGTAGGCCTAGATTGATAGATAGAGCAGGCCGTGAGTGATAGATAGATCAGGCCTTGACAGATAGAGATAGTAGGCCTAGATTGATAGAGAGAGTAGGCCTAGATTGATAGAGAGAGCGGGCCTTGATTACTAGAGAGAGCAGGCCTAGATTGATTGAGAGAACAGGCCTTGACAGATAGAGAGAACAGGCCTTGACAGATAGAGAGAGCAGGCCTAGATTGATTGAGAGAACAGGCCTTGATTGCTAGAGAGAGTAGGCCTAGATTGACATGATAGAGCAGGCCTTGACAGATAGAGAGAGCAGGCCTAGATTGATAGAGATAGTAGGCCTAGATTGATAGAGAGTAGGCCTAGATTGATAGAGAGGGCCTAGATTGATAGAGAGAGTAGGCCTAGATTGCTAGAGAGAGCGGGCCTAGATTGCTAGAGAGAGCAGGCCTAGATTGATTGAGAGAACAGGCCTAGATTGCTAGAGAGAGCAGGCCTAGATTGACATTATAGAGCAGGCCTTGACAGATAGAGAGAGCAGGCCTAGATGGATAGAGATAGTAGGCCTAGATTGATAGAGAGATCAGGCCTAGATTGATATAGTTGGTTCGTATAAACCGAACATTAGAACAAAATGAGGGAATCGAACTTTTCGAAAATTTTCCATACATTCACGTGCGAGTTTTTGCGATTTCGTAAAAAAATGAAATGTCCCGTTTTAGGACAAATAGTGCACCTATTGTTCCAAAATGGATATTTTTTGAACACTCATAAAAAGCTGGTTCGTATTAACCCAGCTTTGGAACAAAATCAGGGAATCGAAATTTTCGAAAATTTTCCATACATTCACATGCAATTTTTTTCCATTTTCGAAAAAAACTAAAGACCCGTTTTGGGCCAAATATTGCTTCTATCGTTCTGAAATCGATAATTTTGGAACACTCGCACTGAGATTGTTCGTATAAACCCAACTTCGGAACAAAATGGGGGATTGAAATTTTCGAAAATTTTCCATACATTCACATGCGAGTTTTTGGGATTTTCGAAAAAAAATGAAATGTTCCTTTTTGGGCCAAATAATGCTCCTATTGTTCTAAAATCGATATTTCTGGAACACTCATAAGAAGCTGGTTCCTATTAATCCAACATTGGGACAAAATCAGCGAATCGAAATTTTCGAAACTTTTCCATACATTGATATGCGATTTTTTTCGATTTTCGAAAAAAAATGAAATGTTCCTTTTTGGGCCAAATAGTGCTCCTATTGTTCTGAAATGGATATTTCTGGAACACTCATACGTAGTTGGTTCCTATTAATCCAACGTTGGAACAAAATGGGGCAATCGAAATTTTCAAAAATTTTCCATGCATTCACCTTCAATTTTTTGCGATTTCCGAAAAAAATTAAATGTCCCGTTTTGGGCCAAATAATGCTCCTATCGTTCTGAAATCGATATTTTGGAAACACTCGCACTGAGCTGGTTCGTATATACCCAACATTGGAACAAAATGAGGCATTCGAAATTTTCGAAAATTTTCCATACTTTCACATGCAATTTTTTTTGATTTTGGAAAAAATTAAAAGGTCCGTTTTGGGCCAAATAATTGTCCTATCGTTCTGAAATCGATATTTTTGGAACACTCGTACTGAGCCGGTTCGTATAAACCCAACATTTTAACAAAATGAGGCAATCGAAATTTTCGAAAATTTTCCAAACTTTCACATACAATTTTTTTCGATTTTCGAAAAAAATTAAAAGGCCCGTTTTGGGCCAAATAATGCTCCTATCGTTCTGAAATCGATATTTTCGAAACACTCGCACTGAGCTGGTTCGTATATGCCCAACATTGGAACAAAATGAGGCATTCGAAATTTTCGAAAATTTTCCATACTTTCACATGCAATTTTTTTCGATTTTCGAAAAAAATTAAAAGACCCGTTTTGGGCCAAACAATGCTCCTATCGTTCTGAAATCGATATTTTTGAAAGACTCGCACTGAGCTGGTTCGTATATACCCAACATTGGAACAAAATGAGGCATTCGAAATTTTCCATACTTTCACATGCAATTTTTTTCGATTTTCGAAAAAAATTAAAAGGCCCGTTTTGGGCCAAATAATGCTCCTATCGTTCTGAAATCGGTATTTTCGAAACATTCGCACTGAATTAGTTCGTATATACCCAATATTGGAACAAAATGGGGCATTCGAAATTTTCGAAAATTTTCCATACTTTCACATGCAATTTTTTTCGATTTTCGAAAAAAATTAAAAGGCCCGTTTTGGGCCGAACAATGCTCCTATCGTTCTGATCTCGATATTTTAGAAAGACTCGCACTGAGCTGGTTCGTATATACCCAACATTGGAACAAAATGAGGCATTCGAAATTTTCGAAAATTTTCCATAATTTCACATGCAATTTTTTTTGATTTTGGAAAAAATTAAAAGGCCCGTTTTGGGCCAAATAATTGTCCTATCGTTCTGAAATCGATATTTTTGCAACACTCGTACTGAACCGGTTCGTATAAACCCAACATTTTAACAAAATGAGGGGATCGAAATTATCGAAAATTTTCCATACATTCACATGCAATTTTTTTCGGTTTTCGAAAAAAATTAAAAGGCCCGTTTTGGGCCAAATAATGCTCTTATCGTTCTGAAATCGATATTTTTGAAAAACTCGCACTGAGCTGTTTCGTATATACCCAACATTGGAACAAACTGAGGCATTCGAAATTTTCGAAAATTTTCCATACATTCACATGCAATTTTTTTCGGTTTTCGAAAAAAATTAAAAGGCCCGTTTTGGGCCAAATAATGCTCTTATCGTTCTGAAATCGATATTTTTGAAAAACTCGCACTGAGCTGTTTCGTATATACCCAACATTGGAACAAACTGAGGCATTCGAAATTTTCGAAAATTTTCCATACTTTCAGATGCAATTTTTTTCGATTTTCGAAAAAAATTAAAAGGCCGTTTTGGGCCAAATAATGGTCCTATCCTTCTGAAATCGATATTTTTGAAACACTCGCTCGGAGTTGGTTAGTATTGACCCAAGTTTTGAACGAAACGAGGCAATTGAAATTTTGGAAATTTTTCCATGCATTCACATGCAATTTTTTTCGATTTTGGAAAAAAATTAAAAGGCCCGTTTTGGGCCAAATAATGGTCCTATGGTTCTGAAATCGATATATTTAGAACACTCACAATAAGATAGTTCGTATGAACCCAACATTGGAAGAAAATGAGGCATTCGAAATTTTCGAAAATTTTTCATACTTTCACATGCGATTTTTTTCGATTTTTGAAAAAAATTTAAAGGCCCATTTTGGGCCAAATAATGCTGCTATCGTTCTGAAAATCGGTATTTTTGTCACATTCGCACTGAGCTGGTTCGTGTAAACCCAACTTTGGAACAAAATGAGGCATTCCAAATTTTCCAAAATTTCCCATACTTTCACATGCAATTTTTTTCGATTTTCGAAAAAAATTAAAAGGCCCGTTTTGGGCCAAATAATGCTTTTATCGTTCTGAAATCTATATTTTTGGAACACTCGTACTGAGCTGGTTCGTATAAACCCAACATGGGAACAATATGGGGCAATCGAATTTTTCGAAAATTTTCCATACTTTCACATGCAATTTTTTGCGATTTCCGAAAAAAATAAAATGTCCCGTTTTGGGCCAAATAATGCTCCGATCGTTCTGAAATCGATATCTTTGGAACACTCGTACTGAGTTGGTTCGTATAAACCCAACACTGGAACAAAATGAGGCAATCGAAATTTTCGAAAATTTTCCGTACTTTCACATGCAATTTTTTTCGATTTTCGAAGAAAATTAAAAGGCCCGTTTTGCCCCAAATAATTGTCCTATCGTTCGGAAATCGATATTTTTGGAACACTCGTACTGAGCCGGTTCGCATAAACCCAACATTTTAACAAAATGAGGCAATCGAAATTTTCGAAAATTTTCCATACTTTCACATACAATTTTTTTCGATTTTCGAATAAAATTAAAAGGCCCGTTTTGCCCCAAATAATTGTCCTATCGTTCGGAAATCGATATTTTTGGAACACTCGTACTGAGCCGGTTCGTATAAACCCAACATTGGAACAAAATGAGGCGTTCGAAATTTTTCCATACTTTCACCTGCAATTTTTTTCGATTTTGGAAAAAATTTAAAAGGCCCCTTTTGGGCCAAATAATGGTCCTATCATTCAGAAATCGTTATTTTTGTAGCACTCAAAATAAGCTGGTTCATTTGCACCCAACATTGGATCAAAATGAGGCGTTCGAAAATTTTCCATACTTTCACATGCAATTTTTTTCGATTTTCGAAAAAAATTAAAAGGCCCGTTTTAGGCCAAACAATGCTCCTATCTTTCTGAAATCGATATTTTCGAAACACTCGCACTGAACTAGTTCGTATATACCCAACATTGGAACAAAATGAGGCATTCGAAATATTCGAAATTTTCCATACTTTCACATGCAATTTTTTTCGATTTTCGAAAAAAATTAAAAGGCCCGTTTTGGGCCAAATAATGCTCCTATCGTTCTGGAATCGATATTTTTGGAACACTCGCACTGAGCTGGTTCGTATACACCCAACATTGGAACAAAATGAGGCGTTCGAAAGTTTTCCATACTTTTACCTGCAATTTTTTTCGATTTTCGAAAAAAATTAAAAGGCCCGTTTTGGGCCAAATAATGCTCCTATCGTTCTGAAATCGATATTTTTGGAACAATCGCAGTGAGTTGCTTCTTATAAGTCCAACATTTTAACAAAATGAGGGCATCGAAATTTTCGAAAATTTTCCATACCTTTACCTGCAATTTTTTGCGATTTCCGAAAAAAATTAAATGCCCCGTTTTGGGCCAAATAATGCTCCTATCATTCTGAAATCAATATTTTTTGAACACTCGTACTGAGCTCATTCGTATAAACCCAACATTGGAACAAAATGAGGCATTCGAAATTATTTTAAATTTTCCATACATTTACATGCAATTTTTTTCGATTTTGGAAAAAAATTAAACGGCCTGTTTTGGGCCAAATAATGCTCCTATCTTTCTGAAATCGATATTTTTGAAACACTCGCTCTGAGCTGGTTCGTATATACCGAACATTGGAACAAAATTAGGCATTTGAAATTTTCCATACTTTCACATGCAATTTTTTTCGATTTTCGAAAAAAATAAAATTTCCCGTTTTGGGCCAAATAATGCTCCTATCGTTCTGAAATCGATATTTTTGGAAAACTCGTACTGAGCTGGTTCGTATAAACCCAACATGAGAACAATATGGGGCAATCGAATTTTTTTAAATTTTCCATACATTCACATGCAATTTTTTTCGATGTTGGAAAAAATTTAAAAGGCCCGTTTTGGGCCAGATAATGGTCCTTTGGTTCTGAAATCGATATTTTTGGAACACTCGCACTGAGCTGGTTCGTATACACCCAACATTGGAACAAAATGAGGCGTTCGAAATTTTTCCATACTCTCACATGCAATTTTTTTCGATTTTCGAAAAAAATTAAAAGGCCCGTTTTGGGCCAAATAATGCTCCTATCGTTCTGAAATCGATATTTTCGAAACACTCGCACTGACATGGTTCGTATATACCCAACATTGGAACAAAATGGGGCATTCGAAATTTTCGAAAATTTTCCATACTTTCACATGCAATTGTTTTCGATTTTCGAAAAAAATTAAAAGGCCCGTGTTGGGCCAAATAATGCTCCTATCGTTCTGAAATCGATATTTTCGAAACACTCGCACTGAACTAGTTCGTATATACCCAACATTGGAACAAAATGAGGCGTTCGAAATTTTTCCATACTTTCACATGCAATTTTTCGATTTTGTACCAAAAGGCCCGTTTTAAATAAATACGCGTTCTATCGTTCTGAAAATCGATATTTTCGAAACACTCTCGCCGCACGAGCTGGTCTGTATATACCCATCATTGGAACAAAATGGGGCATTCGAAATTTTCGAAAATTTTCCATACTTTCACATGCAATTTTTTTCGATTTTCGAGAAAAATTAAAAGGCCCGTTTTGGGCCAAATAATGCTCCTATCGTTCTGAAATCGATATTTTCGAAACACTCGCACTGAACTAGTTCCGTATATACCCAACATTGAAACAAAATGAGGCATTCGAAATTTTCGAAAATTTTCCATACTTTCACATGCAATTTTTTTCGATTTTCGAAAAAAATCAAAAGGCCCGTTTCGCCAAATAATGCTCCTATCGTTCTGAAATCGATATTTTCGAAACACTCGCACTGAACTAGTTCCGTATATACCCAACATTGAAACAAAATGAGGCATTCGAAATTTTCGAAAATTTTCCATACTTTCACATGCAATTTTTTTCGATTTTCGAAGAAAATTAAAAGGCCCGTTTTGGGCCAAACAATGCTCCTATCGTTCTGAAATCGATATTTTCGAAACACTCGCACTGAACTAGTTCGTATATACCCAACATTGGAACAAAATGGGGCATTCGAAATTTTCGAAAATTTTCCATACCTTCACATGCGATTTTTTTCGCTTTTCGAAAAAAATTAAAAGGCCCGTTTTGGGCCAAATAATGCTCCTATCGTTCTGAAATCGATATTTTCGAAACACTCGCACTGAACTAGTTTGTATATACCCAACATTTTAACAAAATGGGGCATTCGAAATTTTCGAAAATTTTCCATACTTTCACATGCAATTTTTTTCGATTTTCGAAAAAAATTTAAAGGCCCGTTTTGGGGCCAAATAATGCTCCTATCGTTCTGAAATCGATATTTTCGAAAACACTCGCACTGAGCTGGTTCGTATATACCCAACATTAGAACAAATGAGGTATCTGGAAATTTTCGAAAAATTTTCCATATTACGCAATTTTTTCGATTTTGGAAAAATTAAAAGGCCCGTTTTGGGCCAAATAATGCTCCTATCGTTCTGAAATTTATATTTTCGTAACACTCACACGGAGCTGGTTCGTATTGACCCAAGTTTTGAACAAAACGAGGCAATTGAAATTTTCGAAAATTTTCCATACATTGACATGCGATTTTTTTCGATTTTTGAAAAAAATTTAAAGGCCCGTTTTGAGCCAAATAATGCTCATATCGTTCTGAAATTTATATTTTCGTAACACTCACACGGAGCTGATTCGTATTGACCCAACATTGGAAAAAAACGAGGCTATAGAAATTTTCGAAAATTTTCCATACATTGACATGCGATTTTTTTCGATTTTGGAAAAAAATTTAAAGGCCCGTTTTGAGCCAAATAATGCTCATATCTTTCTGAAATTGATATTTTCGTTAAACTCACACGGAGCTGATTCGTATTGACCAAACATTGGAACAAAACGAAGCTATAGAAATTTTCGAAAATTTTCCATACTTTCTGGTGCAATTTTTTTCGGTTTTCGAAAAAAATTAAAAGGCCCGTTTTGGGCCAAATAATGCTCCTATCGTCCTAGAAACCATATTTTTGGAACGTTCGCATTGAGTTGCTTCGTATGAGCCCAACTTTGGAACGAAATGAGGGGATCGAAATTCTCAAAAATTTTCCATACCTTCACCTTCAATTTTTTTCGGTTTTCGAAAAAAATTAAAAGGCCCGTTTTTGGGCCAAATAATGTTCCCATCGTTCTGCAATCCATATTTTTGGAACACTCGCACCGAGCTGGTTCGTATAAACCCAACGTTGGAAGAAAATGAGGCATTCGAAATTTTCGAAAATTTTCCATACTTTCATATGCAATTTTTTTCGATTTTGGAAAAAAATAAAAGGCCCGTTTTGGGCCAAATAATGGTCCTATGGTTCTGAAATCGATATTTTTAGAACACTCACAATAAGCTGGTTCGTATACACCCAACTTTGGAACAAATTGAGGCAAAATAAATTTTCGAAAATTTTCCATACTTTTACATGCAATTTTTTTCGATTTTCGAAAAAATTTAAAAGGCCCGTTTTGGGCCAAATAATGGTCCTATCGTTCTAAAATCGATATTTTCGAAACACTCGCACTGAGCTGGTTCGTGTATACCCAACATTGGAACAAAATGAGGCATTCGAAATTTTCGAAAATTTTCCATACTTTGACATGCAATTTTTTTTCGATTTTCGAAAAAAATTAAAAGGCCCGTTTTGGGCAAAATAATGCTCCTATCGTTCTGAAATCGATATTTTTGGAAAATTCGCACTGAACTGGTTCGTATATACCCAACATTGGAACAAAATGTGGCATTCGAAATTTTCGAAAATTTTCCATACTTTCACATGCAATTTTTTTCGATTTTCGAAAAAAATTAAAAAGCCCGTTTTTGGCCAATTAATGCTGCTATCGTTCCGAAATCGATATTTTTGGAACACTCGCACTGAGCTGGTTCGTATACACCCAACATTGGAACAAAATGAGGCGTTCGAAATTTTTCCATACTTTCACATGCAATTTTTTCGATTTTCGAAAAAAATTAAAAGGCCCGTTTTGGGCCAAATAATGGTCCTATCGTTCTGAAATCGATATCTTTGGAACACTCGCACTGAGCTGGTTCGTATACACCCAACATTGGAACAAAATGAGGCGTTCGAAATTTTTCCATACTTTCACATGCAATTTTTTCGATTTTCGAAAAAAATTAAAAGGCCCGTTTTGGGCCAAATAATGGTCCTATCGTTCTGAAATCGATATTTTTGGAACACTCGCACTGAGCTGGTTCGCATACACCCAACATTGGAACAAAATGAGGCGTTCGAAATTTTTCCATACTTTCACATGCAATTTTTTTCGCTTTTCGAAAAAATTTAAAAGCCCTGTTTTTGGGCCAAATAATGGTCCTATCGTTCTGAACTCGATATTTTTGGATCACTCACATAGCGCTGGTTCATATACACCCAACATTGGAACAAAATGAGGCGTTCGAAATTTTTCCATACTTTCACATGCAATTTTTTTCGATTTTTGGAAATACAAAGGCCCGCTTTAAATACCAATGTTCTATCGTTCTGAAATCGATATTTTTGGAACACTCGCACTGAGCTGGTTCGTGTATACCCAACATTGGAACAAAATGAGGCATTCGAAATTTTCGAAAATTTTCCATACTTTGACATGCAATTTTTTTTCGATTTTCGAAAAAAATTAAAAGGCCCGTTTTGGGCCAAATAATGCTCCTATCGTTCTGAAATCGATATTTTTGAAACACTCGCACTGAGCTGGTTCGTATATACCCAACATTGGAACAAAATGAGGCATTCGAAATATTCGAAAATTTTCCATACTTTCACATGCAATTTTTTTCGATTTTCGAAAAAAATCAAAAGGCCCGTTTTGGGCCAAATAATGCTCCTATCGTTCTGAAATCGATATTTTTGAAAGACTCGCATTGAGCTGGTTCGTATATACCCAACATTGGAACAAAATGAGGCATTCGGAATTTTCGAAAATTTTCCATACTTTCGCATGCAATTTTTTTCGATTTTTAAAAATTCGTAAGGCCCATTTTGGGCCAAATAATGGTCCTATCGTTCTGAAATCGATATTTTTGAAACACTCGCACTGAGCTGGTTCGTGTATACCCAACATTGGAACAAAATGAGGCATTCGAAATTTTCGAAAATTTTCCATACTTTGACATGCAATTTTTTTTCGATTTTCGAAAAAAATTAAAAGGCCCGTTTTGGGCCAAATAATGCTCCTATCGTTCTGAAATCGATATTTTCGAAACACTCGCACTGAACTAGTTCCGTATATACCCAACATTGAAACAAAATGAGGCATTCGAAATTTTCGAAAATTTTCCATACTTTCACATGCAATTTTTTTCGATTTTGGTAAAAAATTAAAAGGCCCGTTTTCGGACAAATAATGCTCCCATCGTTCTGAAATCGATATTTTTGCAACACTCGCACTGAGCTGGTTCGTATATACCCAACATAGGAACAAAATGAGGCATTCGAAATTTTCGAAAATTTTCCATACTTTCACATGCAATTTTTTTCGATTTTCGAAAAAAATTAAAAGGCCCGTTTTGGGCCAAACAATGCTCCCATCGTTCTGAAATCGATATTTTCGAAACACTCGCACTGAACTAGTTCGTATATACCCAACATTGGAACAAAATGAGGCATTCGAAATTTTCGAAAATTTTCCATACTTTCACATGCAATTTTTTTCGAAAATCGAAAAAAATTAAAAGGCCCATTTTGGGCCAAACAATGCTCCTATCGTTCTGAAATCGATATGGAACACTCAACACCGAGCTGGTTCGTATATACCAACATTGAACAAATGAGGCATCTGAAATTTCGAAAATTTTCCATATTTCTTGACATGCAATTTTTTTCGATTTTCGAAAAAAAATTAAAAGGCCCGTTTTGGGCCAAACAATGCTCCTATCGTTCTGAAATCGATATTTTCGAAACACTCGCACTGAGCTGGTTCGTATATACCCAACATTGGAACAAAATGGGGCATTCGAAATTTTCGAAAATTTTCCATACTTTCACATGCAATTTTTTTCGATTTTCGAAAAAAATTAAAAGGCCCGTTTTGGGCCAAATAATGCTCCTATCGTTCTGAAATCGATATTTTCGAAACACTCGCACTGAACTAGTTCGTATATACCCAACATTGGAACAAAATGGGGATTTCAAAATTTTCGAAAATTTTCCATACTTTCACATGCAATTTTTTTCGATTTTCGAAAAAAATTAAAAGGCCCGTTTTGGGCTAAACGAGACTCCTATCGTTCTGAAATCGATATTTTTGAAACACTCGCACTGAGCTGGTTCGTGTATACCCAACATTGGAACAAAATGAGGCATTCGAAATTTTCGAAAATTTCCATACTTTCACATGCAATTTTTTTCGATTTTCGAAAAAAATTAAAAGGCCCGTTTTGGGCCAAATAATGCTCCTATCGTTCTGAAATCGATATTTTCGAAACACTCGCACTGAGCTGGTTCGTATATACCCAACATTGGAACAAAATTAGGCATTCGAAATTTTCGAAAATTTTCCATACTTTCACATGCAATTTTTTTCGATTTTGGAAAAAAATTAAAAGGCCTGTTTTGGGCCAAATAATGCTCCTATCGTTCTGAAATCGATATTTTTGAAACACTCGCACTGAGCTGGTTCGTATACACCCAACATTGGAACAAACTGAGGCATTCGAAATTTTCGAAAATTTTCCATACTTTCAGATGCAATTTTTTTCGATTTTCGAAAAAAATTAAAAGGCCCGTTTTGAGCCAAATAATGGTCCTTTCGTTCTGAAATCGATATTTTTGAAACACTCGCACTGAGCTGGTTCGTATATACTCAACATTGGAACAAAATGAGGCATTCGAAATTTTCGAAAATTTACCATACTTTCACATGCGATTTTTTTCGATTTTCGAAAAAAATTAAAAGGCCCGTTTTGGGCCAAATAATGCTGCTATCGTTCTGAAATCCATATTTTTGGAACACTCGCACTGAGCTGGTTCGTATAAACCCAACGTTGGAACAAAATGAGGCATTCGAAATTTTAGAAAATTTTCCATACTTTCACATGCAATTTTTTTCGGTTTTCGAAAAAAATTAAAAGGCCCGTTTTGGGCCAAATAATGCTCCTATCGTTCTGAAAGCGATATTTTCGAAACACTCGAACTGAACTAGTTCGTACATACCCAACATTGGAAGAAAATGTGGCATTCGAAATTTTCGAAAATTTTCCATACTTTCACATGCAATTTTTTTCGATTTTCAAAAAAAATTAAAAGGACCGTTTTGGGTCAAATAATACTCCTATCTTTCTGAAACCTATACTTTTGTAACACTCACACTGAGCTGGTTCGTATAAACCCAACATTGGAACAAAATGGGGCAATCGAAATTTTCCAAAATTTTCCATACATTCACATGCAATTTTTTTCGATTTTCGAAAAAAATTTAAAGGCCCGTTTTTGGCCAATTAATGGTCCTACCGTCAAGAATCGATATTTTGGAACACTCGCGCTGAGCTGTTTCGTAAAAACCCAACATTGGAACAAAATGAGGCATTCGAAATTTTTTTAAATTTTCCATACATTTACATGCAATGTTTTTCGATTTTCGAAAAAAATTAAAAGGCCCGTTTTGGGCCAAATAATGCGGCTATCGTTCTGAAATCGATATTTTTGGAACACTCGCACTGAGCTGGTTCGTATAAACTCAATATTGGAACAATATGGGGCAATCGAAATTTTCCAATATTTTCCATACATTCACATGCAATTTTTTTCGATTTCGAAAAGAATTAAAAGGCCCGTTTTGTGCCAAATAATGGTCCTATGGTTCTGAAATCGATACTTTTGGAACACTCGCAATAAGCTGGTTAGTACAAACCCAACTTTGGAACAAATTGAGGCAAAACAAATTTTCGAAAATTTTCCATACATTCACATGCAATTTTTTTCGATTTTCGAAAAAAATTAAAAGGACCGTTTTGGGTCAAATAATACTCCTATCTTTCTGAAATCGATAGTTTTGTAACACTTACACAGAGCTGGTTCGTATAAACCCAACTTTGGGACAAAATGAGGGAATCGAAATTTTCGAAAATTTTCCATACTTGCACATGCAATTTTTTTCGATTTTCGAAAAAAATTAAAAGGCCCGTTTTGGGCCAAATAATTGTCCTATCGTTCTGAAATCGATATTTTTGGATCACTCGCACCGAGCTGTTTCGTATAAACACAACATTGGAACAAAATGGGGCAATCGAATTTTTTTAAAATTTTCCATGCATTCACATGCAATTTTTTTCGATTTTCGAAAAAAATTAAAACGCCCATTTTGGGCCAAATAATGGTCCTATCGTTCTGAAATCGATATTTTTGGAACACTCGTATAGAGTTGGTTCGTATAAACCCAACATTTTAACAAAATGAGGCAATCGAAATTTTCGAAAATTTTCCATACATTGGCATGCAAATTTTTTCGATTTTGGAAAAAAATAAAAAGGTCCGTTTTGGGCCAAATAATAGTCCTATCGTTCTGAAATCGATATTTTTGGAACACTCGTACTGAGCTGGTTCGTATAAACCCAACATGGGAACAATATGGGGCAATCGAATTTTTCCAAAATTTTCCATACATTCACATGCAATTTTTTGCGATTTCCGAAAAAAATAAAATGTCCCGTTTTGGGCCAAATAATGCTCCTATCGTTCTGAAATCGATATTTTTGGAGCACTCGTACTGAGCCGGTTCGTATAAACCCAACATTGCAACAAAATGAGGGCATCGAAATTTTCGAAAATTTTCCATACCTTTACCTGCAATTTTTTTCGATTTCCGAAAAAAATTAAAAGGCCCGTTTTGCCCCAAATAATTGTCCTATCGTTCTGAAACCGATATTTTTGGAATACTCGAACTGAGCCGGTTCGTATAAACCCAACATTTTAACAAAATGAGGCAATCGAAATTTTCGAAAATTTTCCAAACTTTCACATACAATTTTTTTCGATTTTCGAAAAAAATTAAAAGGCCCGTTTTGGGCCAAATAATGCCTTTATCGTTCTGAAATCGATATTTTTGGAACACTCGTACTGAGCTGGTTCGTATAAACCCGACATGGGAACAAAATGAGGGAATCGAAATTTTTTTAAATTTTCCATACATTCACATGCAATTTTTTTCGATTTTCGAAAAAAATTAAAAGGCCCGTTTTGGGCCAAATAATGCTCCTGTCTTTCTGAAATCGATATTTTTGGAGCACTCGTACTGAGCCGGTTCGTATAAACCCAACATTGGAACAAAATGAGGCAATCGAAATTTTCGAAAATTTTCCATACTTTCACACACAATTTTTTTCGATTTTCGAAAAAAATTAAAAGGCCCGTTTTGCCCCAAATAATTGTCCCATCGTTCGGAAATCGATATTTTTGGAACACTCGTACTGAGCCGGTTCGTATAAACCCAACATTTTAACAAATTGAGGCAAAAGAAATTTTCGAAAATTTTCCATACTT
Organism: Dysdera silvatica; assembly: GCA_006491805.2. Lineage (NCBI taxonomy): Eukaryota > Metazoa > Arthropoda > Arachnida > Araneae > Dysderidae > Dysdera > Dysdera silvatica. The sequence continues at coordinate 9,708 of QLNU02006596.1, read as the reverse complement.
TTACATGCAATTTTTTTCGATTTTCGAAAAAATTTAAAAGGCCCGTTTTGGGCCAAATAATGGTCCTATCGTTCTGAAATCGATATTTTTAGAACACTCACAATAAGCTGGTTCGTATACACCCAACTTTGGAACAAAATGACGCGTTCGAAATTTTTCCATACTTTCACATGCAATTTTTTTCGATTTTCGAAAAAAATTAAAAGGCCCGTTTTGGGCCAAATAATTCTCCTGTCGTTCTGAATTCGATATTTTTGGACGACTCGCACTGAGCTGGTTCGTATAAACCCAACTTTGGAACAAAATGAGGCAATCGAAATTTTCGAAAATTTTCCATACATTCACATGCAATTTTTTTCGGTTTTCGAAAAAAATTAAAAGGCCCGTTTTGGGCCAAATAATGCTCCTATCGTTCTGAAATCGATATTTTGGAAACACTCGCACTGAGGTGGTTCGTATAAACCCAACATTGGAACAAAATGAGGCAATCGAAATTTTCGAAAATTTTCCATACTTTCACTTGCAATTTTTTTCGATTTTCGAAAAAAATTAAAAGGCCCGTTTTGGGACAAATAATGCTTTTATCGTTCGGAAATCGATATTTTTGGAACACTCGTACTGAGCTGGTTCTTATAAACCCAACATGGGAACAATATGGGGCAATCGAATTTTTCCAAAATTTTCCATACATTCACATGCAATTTTTTTTGATTTTACAAAAAAATTAAAAGGCCCGTTTTGGGCCAAATAATGGTCCTATCGTTCTGAAATCGATATTTTTGGAACACTCGCACTGAGCTGGTTCGAATACACCCAACATTGGAACAAAATGAGGCGTTCGAAATTTTTCCATACTTTCACATGCAATTTTTTTCGATTTTCGAAAAAAATTAAAAGGCCCGTTTTGGGCCAAATAATGCTCCTATCGTTCTGAAATCGGTACTTTTGCAACACTCGAACTGAGCTGGTTCGTATAAACCAAACATTGGAACAAAATGGGGCAATCGAAATTTTCCAAAATTTTCCATACTTTCGCATGCAATTTTTTTCGATTTCCGAAAGAAATTTAAAGGCCCGTTTTGGGCCAAATAATGCTCCTATCGTGCTGAAATCGATGCTTTTGCAACACTCGCACTTAGCTGGTTCGTATAAACCAAACATTGGAACAAATCGAGGCAATCGAAATTTTCGAAAATTTTCCATACTTTCACATGCAATTTTTTTCGATTTTCGAAAAAAATTAAAAGGTCCTTTTTTGGGCCAAATAATGCCCCTATCGTTCTGAACTCCATATTTTTGGAACACTCACACTGCGCTGGTTCATATACACCAAACATTAGAACGAAATGAGGCATTCGAAAATTTTCCATACTTTCACATGCAATTTTTTTCGATTTTCGAAAAAAATTAAAATGCCCGTTTTGGGCCAAATAATGCTCCTATCGTTCTGAAATCGATATTTTCGAAACACTCGCACTGACCTAGTTCGTATATACCCAACATTGGAACAAAATGGGGCATTCGAAATTTTCGGAAATTTTCCGTACTTTCACATGCGATTTTTTTCGATTTTCGAAAAAAATTAAAGGGCCCGTTTTGGGCCAAATAATGCTGATATCATTCGGAAATGGATATTTTGGAAAATCTCGCGCTGAGCTGGTTCGTATATACCCAACATTTTAACAAAATGAGGCATTCGAAATTTTCGAAAATTTTCCATACTTTCACATGCAATTTTTTTCGATTTTCGAAAAAAATTAAAAGGCCCGTTTTGGGCCAAACAATGCTCCTATCGCTCTGATATCGATATTTTAGAAAGACTCGCACTGAGCTGGTTCGTATATACCCAACATTGGAACAAAATGAGGCATTCGAAATTTTCGAAAATTTTCCATACTTTCACATGCAATTTTTTTCGATTTTTAAAAAAAATTAAAAGGCCCGTTTTGGGCCAAATAATGCTCCTATCGTTCTGAAATCGATATTTTCGAAAGACTCGCACTGAGCTGGTTCGTATATACCCAACATTGGAACAAAATGAGGCATTCGAAATTTTCCATACTTTCACATGCAATTTTTTTCGATTTTCGAAAAAAATTAAAAGGCCCGTTTTGGGCCAAATAATTGTCCTATCGTTCTGAAATCGATATTTTTGGAACACTCGCACTGAGCTAGTTCGTACACACCCAACATTGGAACAAAATGAGCCGTTCGAAATTTTTCCATACTTTCACATGCAATTTTTTTCGATTTTCGAAAAAAATTAAAAGGCCCGTTTGGGCCAAATAATGGTCCTATCGTTCTGAAATCGATATTTTTGGAACACTCGCACTGAGCTGGTTCGTATACACCCAACATTGGAACAAAATGAGGCGTTCGAAAATTTTCCATACTTTCACATGCAATTTTTTTCGATTTTCGAAAAAAATTAAAAGGCCCGTTTTGGGCCAAATAATGCTCCCATCGTTCTGAAATCGATATTTTCGAAACACTCGCACTGAACTAGTTCGTATATACCCAACATTGGAAGAAAATGAGGCATTCGAAATTTTCGAAAATTTTCCATACTTTTACCTGCAATTTTTTTCGATTTTCGAAAAAATTTAAAAGGCCCGTTTTGGGCCAAATAATGGCCCTATCCTTCTGAAATCGATATTTTTGGAACACTCGCAATAAGCTGGTTCGTATAAACCCAACTTTGGAACAAATTGAGGCAAAATAAATTTTCGAAAATTTTCCATAGTTTTACATTCAATTTTTTTCGATTTTCGAAAAAATTTAAAAGGCCCGTTTTGCCCCAAATAATGCTCCTATCGTCCTGAAATCGATATTTTTGGACCACTCGCACTGGGCTGGTTCGTATACACCCAACGTTTTAACAAATTGAGGCAATCGAAATTTTCGAAAATTTTCCAAACTTTCACATACAATTTTTTTCGATTTTCGAAAAAAATTAAAAGGCCCGTTTTGGGCCAAATAATGCTGCTATCGTTCTGAAATCCATATTTTTGGAACACTCGCACTGAGCTGGTTCGTATAAACCCAACATTGGAACAATGTGGATCAATCGAAATTTTCCAAAATTTTCCATACATTCACATGCAATTTTTTTCGATTTTCGAAAAAAATTAAAAGGTCCGTTTTGGGCCAAATAATTCTCCTGTCGTTCTGAATTCGATATTTTTGGACGACTCGCACTGAGCTGGTTCGTATAAACCCAACTTTGGAACAAAATGAGGCAATCGAAATTTTCGAAAATTTTCCATACATTCACATGCGATTTTTTTCGATTTTCCAAAGAAATTAAAACGCCCGTTTTGGGTCAAATAATGCTCCTATCTTTCTGAAATCTATACTTTTGTAACACTCACACTGAGCTGGTTCGTATAAACCCAACATTGGAACAAAATGGGGCAATCGAAATTTTCCAGAATTTTCCATACATTCACATGCAATTTTTTTCGATTTCCGAACAAAATTAAAAGGCCCGTTTTGGGCCAAATAATTCTCCTGTCGTTCTGAATTCGACATTTTCGGAACACTCACACTGCGCTGGTTCATATACACCCAACATTTTAACAAAACGAGGGCATCGAAATTTTCGAAAATTTTCCATACCTTCACCTGCAATTTTTTTCGATTTCCGAAAAAAATTAAAAGGCCCGTTTTGGGCCAAATAATGCTTTTATCGTTCTGAAATCTATATTTTTGGAACACTCGTACTGAGCTGGTTCGTATAAACCCAACATGGGAACAATATGGGGCAATCGAATTTTTCGAAAATTTTCCATACTTTCACATGCAATTTTTTTCGATTTTCGAAAAAAATTAAAAGGCCCGTTTCGGGCCAAATAATGGTCCTATCGTTCTGAAATCGATATTTTTGGAACACTCGCACTGAGCTGGTTCGGATACACCCAACATTGGAACAAAATGAGGCGTTCGAAATTTTTCCATACTTTCACATGCAATTTTTTGAGGTTTTCGAAAAAGATAAAATGGCCCGTTTTGGGCCAAATAATGCTCCAATCGTTCTAAAGTCGATATTTTTGGAACACTCGCACTGAGCTGGTTCGTATACACCCAACATTGGAACAAAATGAGGCGTTCGAAATTTTTCGATACTTTCACATGCAATTTTTTTCGATTTTCGAAAAAAATTAAAAGGCCCGTTTTGGGCCAAATAATGCTCCTATCGTTCTGAAATCGATATTTTTGAAAGACTCGCACTGAGTTGGTTCGTATATACCCAACATTGGAACAAAATGAGGCATTCGAAATTTTCGAAAATTTTCCATACTTTCACATGCAATTTTTTTCGATTTTCGAAAAAAATCAAAAGGCCCGTTTTGGGCCAAACAATGCTCCTATCGTTCTGAAATCGATATTTTCGAAACACTCGCACTGAGCTGGTTCGTATATACCAAACATAGGAACAAAATGAGGCATTCGAAATTTTCGAAAATTTTCCATACTTTCACATGCAATTTTTTTCGATTTTCGAAGAAAATTAAAAGGCCCGTTTTGGGCCAAACAATGCTCCTATCGTTCTGAAATCGATATTTTCGAAACACTCGCACTGAGCTGGTTCGTATATACCCAACATTGGAACAAAATGGGGCATTCGAAATTTTCGAAAATTTTCCGTACTTTCACATGCGATTTTTTTCGATTTTCGAAAAAAATTAAAAGGCCCGTTTTGGGCCAAATAATGCTCCCATCGTTCTGAAATCGATATTTTCGAAACACTCGCACTGAACTAGTTCGTATATACCCAACATTGGAACAAAATGAGGCATTCGAAATATTCGAAATTTTCCATACTTTCACATGCAATTTTTTTCGATTTTCGAAAAAAATTAAAAGGCCCGTTTTTGGCCAAATAATGCTCCTATCGTTCTGAAATCGATATTTTCGAAACACTCGCACTGAACTAGTTCGTATATACCCAACATTGCAACAAAATGGGGCATTCGAAATTTTCGAAAATTTTCCATACTTTCACATGCAATTTTTTTCGATTTTTAAAAAAAATTAAAAGGCCCGTTTTGGGCCAAATAATGCTCCTATCGTTCTGAAATCGATATTTTAGAAACACTCGCACTGAACTAGTTCGTATATACCCAACATTGGAACAAAATGGGGCATTCGAAATTTTCGAAAATTTTCCATACTTTCACATGCAATTTTTTTCGATTTTTAAAAAAAATTAAAAGGCCCGTTTTGGGCCAAATAATGCTCCTATCGTTCTGAAATCGATATTTTTATAACACTCGCACTGAGCTGTTTCGTATATACCCAACATTGGAACAAAATGGGGCATTCGAAATTTTCGAAAATTTTCCATACTTTCACATGCAATTTTTTTCGATTTTTAAAAAAAATTAAAAGGCCCGTTTTGGGCCAAATAATGCTCCTATCGTTCTGAAATCGATATTTTAGAAACACTCGCACTGAACTAGTTCGTATATACCCAACATTGGAACAAAATGGGGCATTCGAAATTTTCGAAAATTTTCCATACTTTCACATGCAATTTTTTTCGATTTTCGAAAAAAATTAAAAGGCCCGTTTTGGGCCAAATAATGGTCCTATCGCTCTGAAATCGATATTTTTGGAACACTCGCACTGAGCTGGTTCGTATACACCCAACATTGGAACAAAATGAGGCGTTCGAAATTTTTCCATACTTTCACATGCAATTTTTTTCGATATTCGAAAAAAATTAAAAGGCCCGTTTTGGGCCAAATAATGGTCCTATCGTTCTGAAATCGATATTTTAGGAACACTCGCACTGAGCTGGTTCGTATACACCCAACATTGGAACAAAATGAGGCGTTCGAAATTTTTCCATACTTTCACATGCAATTTTTTTCGATTTTCGAAAAAAATTAAAAGGCCCGTTTTGGGCCAAATAATGCTCCTATCGTTCTGGAATCGATATTTTTGGAACACTCGCACTGAGCTGGTTCGTATACACCCAACATTGGAACAAAATGAGGCGTTCGAAATTTTTCCATACTTTCACATGCAATTTTTTCGATTTTCGAAAAAAATTAAAAGGCCCGTTTTGGGCCAAATAATGGTCCTATCGTTCTGAAATCGATATTTTTGGAACACTCGCACTGAGCTGGTTAGTATACACCCAACATTGGAACAAAATGAGGCGTTCGAAATTTTTCCATACTTTCACATGCAATTTTTTTCGATTTTCGAAAAAAATTAAAAGGCCCGTTTTGGGCCAAACAATGCTCCCATCGTTCTGAAATCGATATTTTCGAAACACTCGCACTGAACTAGTTCGTATATACCCAACATTGGAACAAAATGGGGCATTCGAAATTTTCGAAAATTTTCCATACTTTCACATGCAATTTTTGATTTTGGAAAATTAGAAGGCCCGTTTTCGGTCAATAATGCGTTCTATCGTGCTGAAATCGATATTTTTGAAACACTCGCACTGAGCTGGTTCGTATATACCCAACATTGGAACAAAATGGGGCATTCGAAATTTTCGAAAACTTTCCATACCTTTACCTGCAATTTTTTTCGATTTTCGAAAAAAATTAAAAGTCCCGTTTTGGGCCAAATAATGCTCCTATCGTTCTGAAATCGATATTTTCGAAACACTCGCACTGAACTAGTTTGTATATACCCAACATTTTAACAAAATGGGGCATTCGAAATTTTCGAAAATTTTCCATACTTTCACATGCAATTTTTTTCGATTTTCGAAAAAAATTAAAACGCCCGTTTTGGGCCAAATAATGGTCCTATCGTTCTGAAATCGATATTTTTGGAACACTCGCACTGAGCTGTTTCGTATAAACCCAACATTGGAACAATATGGGGCAATCGAAATTTTCAAAATTTTCCATACATTCACATGCAATTTTTTTCGATTTTCGAAAAAAAATAAAATGCCCGTTTTGGGCCAAATAATGCTCCTATTTTTCTGAAGTCGATATTTTTGGAACATTCGCATTGAGTTGCTTCGTATGAGCCCAACTTTGGAACGAAATGAGGGGATCGAAATTTTCAAAAATTTTCCATACATTTACCTGCAATTTTTTGCGATTTCCGAAAAAAATTAAACGTCCCGTTTTGGGCCAAATAATGCTCCTATCGTTCTGAAATCGATATTTTCGAAACACTCGCACTGAGCTGGTTCGTATATACCCAACATTGGAACAAAATGAGGCATTCGAAATTTTCGAAAATTTTCCATACTTTCACATGCAATTTTTTTCGATTTTCGAAAAAAATTAAAATGCCCGTTTTGGGCCAAATAATGCTCCTATCGTTCTGAAATCGATATTTTCGAAACACTCGCACTGAGCTAGTTCGTATATACCCAACATTGGAACAAAATGGGGCATTCGAAATTTTCGAAAATTTTCCATACTTTCACATGCAATTTTTTTCGATTTTCGAAAATAATTAAAAGGCCCGTTTTGGGCCAAATAATGCTCCTATCTTTCTGAAATCGATACTTTTGCAACACTCACACTGAGCTGGTTCGTATAAACCAAACATTGGGACAAAATGAGGGAATCGAAATTTTCAGAAAATTTTCCATATTCGTATGCAAGTTTTTTCGACTTTCGAAAATTAAAGGCCCGCTTTGGGCCAACAATGCTATTATCGTTCTGAAATCGATATTTTGACCACCGCACTAAGCTGGTTCGTATAAACCAAACTTTGGAACAAATTGAGGCAAAAGAAATTTTCGAAAATTTTTCATACTTTCAGATGCGATTTTTTTCGATTTTTGAAAAAAATTTAAAGGCCCGTTTTGGGCCAAATAATGGTCCTATCGTTCTGAAATCGATATTTTTGGAACACTCGTACTGAGCCGGTTTGTATAAACCCAACATTGGAACAAAATGAGGCAATCGAAATTTTCGAAAATTTTCCATACTTTCACATGCAATTTTTTTCGATTTTCGAAAAAAATTAAAAGGCCCGTTTTGGGCCAAACAATGCTCCTATCGCTCTGATATCGATATTTTAGAAAGACTCGCACTGAGCTGGTTCGTATATACCCAACATTGGAACAAAATGAGGCATTCGAAATTTTCGAAAATTTTCCATACATTCGCATGCAATTTTTTCGATTTTCGAAAAAATTGAAAACCATTTTGGAGCCAAAAATTGTCTACTTTCTGAAATCGATATTTTTGGAACACTCGCACTGAGCTGGTTCGTATACGCCCAACATTGGAACAAAATGAGGCGTTCGAAATTTTTCCATACTTTCACATGCAATTTTTTTCGATTTTCGAAAAAAATTAAAAGGCCCGTTTTGGGCCAAATAATGCTCCTATCGTTCTGAAATCGATATTTTTGTAACACTCGCACTGAGCTGTTTCGTATAAACCCAACATTGGAACAATATGGGGCAATCGAAATTTTCAAAATTTTCCATACATTCACATGCAATTTTTTTCGATTTTCGAAAAAAAATAAAATGCCCGTTTTGGGCCAAATAATGCTCCTATTTTTCTGAAGTCGATATTTTTGGAACACTCGCACTGAGCTGTTTAGTATAAACGCAACTTTGGAACAAAATGAGGCATTCGAAATTTTCAAAAATTTTCCATACTTTCACATGCAATTTTTTTCGATTTTCGAAAAAAATTAAAAGGCCCGTTTTGGGCCAAATAATGCGCCTATGTTTCTGAAATCGATACTTTTGCAACACTCACACTGAGCAGGTTCGTATAAACCAAACATTGGAACAAAATGGGGCAATCGAAATTTTCCAAAAGTTTCCATACATTCGCATGCAATTTTTTTCGATTTCACAAAAAATTAAAAGTCCCGTTTTGGGCCAAATAATGCCCCTGTTGTTCTAAAATCGATATCTTTGTAACACTCACACTGAGCTGGTTCGTATAAACCCAGCTTTGGAACAAGTTGAGGCAAAAGAAATTTTCGAAAATTTTTCATACTTTCGCATGCAATTTTTTGGGATTTTCGAAAAAATTTAAAAGGCCCGTTTTTAGCCAAATAATGGCCCTATGGTTCTGAAATCGATATCTTTGAAACACTCGCAATAAGCTGGTTCGTACAAAATCAACTTTGGAACAAATTTGGGCAAAATAAATTTTCGAAAATTTTCCATACTTTTACATGCAATTTTTTTCGATTTTCGAAAGAAATTAAAAGGCCCGTTTTGGGCCAAATAATGCTCCTGTCGTTCTGAAATCAATATTTTTGGAACACTCGTACTGAGCTGGTTCGTATAAACCCAACATGGGAACAATATGGGGCAATCGAATTTTTCGAAAATTTTCCATACTTTCATATGCAATTTTTTTCGATTTTCGAAAAAATTTTAAAAGGCCCGTTTTGGGCCAAATAATGGTCCTATAGTTCTGAAATCGTTATTTTCGGAACACTCACAATAAGCTGGTTCGTATAAACCCGACTTTGGAACAAATTGAGGCAAAAGAAATTTTCGAAAATTTTCCACACATTTACCTGCAATTTTTTTCGATTTTGGAAAAAATTTAAAAGACCCGATTTTGGCCAATTAATGGTCCTACCGTTCTGAAATCGATATTTTGGAAACACTCGCGCTGAGCTGTTTCGTAAAAACCCAACATTGGAACAAAATGAGGCATTCGAAATTTTTTTAAATTTTCCATACATTTACATGCAATTTTTTTCGATTTTCGAAAAAAATTGAAAGGCCCGTTTTGG
>QLNU02006593.1:0-20725 GCA_006491805.2 Dysdera silvatica | reverse complement strand
GTGTACCATTTTGGAAGGTGCAATTCAAGTTTCTAAAGGTCTAGTGAACTTCGCTTAGCCGAAACAAACTTCGATACGGTTTTTTTATATTGTCTACTTGAAAAACATGGTATTTCCTCCTCCCGGTTACAGATCCTCGGCCACGGAAATTCAAAATTGACGTTCATCAACAAAATTCATACATAACTACCATGAACGGCAAAAGCCCTGAATTAGTGACTTTTTTTCCAAAATAGTAACTTTAAATTACTTATTTTTTATAAAAATAGTGAAGTTAGTGACTTGCTGAAAAAGGTGACTTTTAGTGATCTGTTTCGATCCTTCTGCAAATCTTATCGATTTCCAGTCACTCAATTACAGAAAAACAACCCACAATGCACCAAAATTTCTACAATCACAGTAAGTTTCATACATGAAATCAGTTAAAGCAAACTCATTTACAACTCAACTATAGTGAATATACAAATTCAAAAGTTGTATTAAAAGTTTACTTTTACACTCAAAACCAGCACTAGTTAAATATTTACAACAACATTTCCATTTGACCTTTGTGAGTTCATTATAAAAGAATTTAACTATATAATGGAAAAGCTGATGCTTCATCTTTTATTCCATTTAAAAAGCGTATATGACTATATATAAGAGAAAGGAGACTCGTATGTTCAAAATCCTTTATAGATTAGATAATTTAGCTAAAAACACTTTTTGTTTTTCAAGTTTTAGTTACATATTTGGCAAACATTTTCTCCTGAGAAATATATGACCTTAATAATTTTATATAAATTATATTAGTTTTGGTGCAAAAGGGTAATTTTTGGAAGACGTTTAGTCAAAAGTATAAGTTTTTCTAATTTTCCAGTAGGTAATGTGGTATGAAAAGCACAGTTCAGGAAAATTATTTTAATAAGTTATTTATTGTAACAATGGATTTAAAATTTCTCTGACTTTTCCAGGTTTTCCAAATGAGTAGATACCCTGAAAAACTCAACTTCTGCTAGAATGTGAAATTCTCAATTTAGGAAATCACACTTAGCTGCTATGTACAAAATACATTATTTCTCATACATTAAAAACTTTACGCATCAAAAATCACTACTTTTGTACATTTAAAATCGCTGCACTTTCCATTTATCAAAAATCACCACTCTATACATTAAAATACCATTATGTGTTATATATAAAAAAATTAGATACTAAAAGTCACTGTACAATAATCTGTTTACAACTATATTCAACTTTGTCTACAACAATAAATTGTCTATACCAGTATCTTTTCTGCACCTCTAAGTATCATTATAGAAAGATTTCACTGTATTTTAAACATTAAAATATTACTAACCTGTTCAAATCCTCCCAACAACTCAGTTGTGCCTATTTCAGAATTCATCGACAGGACTTTCAGAGGGTTTCCCGTGAGGCTTACCAAAAATCGCACTATTGAAGTTTTGCCCGAAGCGGGTGGTCCAACCTATTACATAATTAAAAAAAAAAACACCAATTATTTATGGTCACAGTGATGCATAACTTACAAAAAGCAAACATCCCCCCCTCAACTCACATGGACAAATTAAATCCTTTACCATGTTGATGCATAAGGTTGATTGCTTATTTGCAATCTCATCATATCCTTGCACTTACCAAAATTGGCATCCAGTTCATTTCAATGCATTTCATGAGCGACTCAAGCACAGGAAGTTGGTGTTGAAAAAGCAACAGCTGTTCAGCTCTCATGAAGTTATTTTCTGTCCTCGGAACAAAAGAATAGCCCAATTGAATGTGCTTGCTGAAGACATTTAACTGCAAAAACTTGACTGGTTCCTTTCCAAAGATGTTTTCAATAGATTTGCAAACCTTTAAAAGAAAAAAAAAAAGTTTCATTAATAAGAGAGCATGGTCTTTCAAACCATGCCAAACTTCAACTGCCATAGAATCCTGCAAGGCCATAATTAAAATGATACTAACCTCCTCTTTCTGTCTTGGAGATCGCATGCGATCAACATAAAGTAGACGGACATAATCTATTGGGTGGAAGTGTACTTGCTGTAAAATAACGGTAAGGAAATTAGATGACATGGCAAAATAATGACCAAATAGTGAGGGAAGAATTATAAGTGTATCCTAGAAGTCACTAACCTGATCATGAACCATTAATTCGCACCAACGAAAAAGGTCTCTCAAGTTGAACTGAAGATCAGTACAACCATGAAAATTTAAGTCTTTAATGACATTGTTGACCTAAATAAGATACACAGAAAGCTTAAGGTGATATGTCTGATAACTATATTCAAGCATAGCAAATGAAGGAACTTAAAAGTAAAATTCAAAGCTACCACTGTCTGCTTCTAGACAAAAAAGTGATTGGAACTAGTTTAATGTAAATCAACAATACTGACCATAAAATAAAATCTTTAATAGCTTAATGTATAGCTCAGACAGGAACACTTTTAAAAAAACAAAACAATACCAGAATTTGATTGGCTGTAAAGAAGGAAAAGGGCACAGCTCTTTGCTGGCATTTGAGAAAACCTCTTCAACGGAACTGAAATGTCATACTGACTGGATTACCAAGATTTTATATCCAATGACTGATCTTCGTATTTATGTTTTTCTTTTTAGAAGTCACATTATCAGCTACTGGGTCTTGGTTGGCTTCGTAGTGCTACGATTGAGATGTTGCTTTGTTTGCGAACATCAGCCCAGAGCTATGCTATTTTGTGGAATTGCTTACTTCACCTGGTTTAAGACAACTAAAAGCTATCAGTAGCTTACTATTCATGGTGTTCTTAGCTAAAATATATTTACTTGATGCTACATAGTGTTGTTGAGCGTTTGATAAACTTTGCATCTCTACTTCTGAAAGTCAAGTCAAACAGTTTTTTGTTTCATCATTTAACTGAATATTTTTTATACTAAGCAAATTTCTTATAATGAGAGTATTTTCTTATGGACTTTTTTTAAATTTTTCAATTGTTTCATGTTTACATACATGTCCTGCGATAATCCAAATCAATTAATTTTATTTTTCATGGTGTTCAAATATATGGTGATTCAAATACATGGTGTGTAAATATATTTACCTGACGCTACATAATGTTTTTGAATGCTTGATAAAAAGCTTTGCTTCTCTACTTTTGAAAGCGACGTCACAGTTTTTTGTTTCGTCGTTTAACTGAATATTTTTTAAACTACGCAACTTTCCTATGAGAATATCACTGTCTGGAGTTTTTCTAAATTTTTTGATTGCTTAATTTTTACGAACACATCCTACGATAATCAATTCTTTGATTTGTTTATATAGAATATGTATTAATGGTTCTTCTGCTTGAAAAAGGCCAGGGAATTTAATAAATAATGAGGAACCTATTACATATAAAATTAAGTTCCCCTTTATTTTTTTCTGTTGCACAAAAGAAATTATTTTTTATAACTTACACTATTCATTAACCTCTTCTGCTTAAATGGGACGAACTTCAAAACAGCATCACATTATTGTAAAAGTCTCCTAGCAACAGAGTCCAGAGTTAGATATCGTGAATTCACACGCTTTATAAAGTGTAAGTTTGACAACTCAAACGTCTTCTGAATTTCACAAAAATCTTCTCACCAGGATGGCCAGTCATGGAAAAATTTGTAAATCGAAATGATAAAATCTGATGCATTGTATCCAAACTGCTCTAATCCTTTTTGAAAGGCATTATGCAATACATGGATGCTATAAAAGCCAATATTAATAAGTCCTTTGTACCTAACTTAGCATTTTCGTTAAATAGCCCAAACATACTTTTGTTGACATTGGGTCCATCACTTCCAAGCACTAAAATTTTTGAAACTGGCAAATCAGCAGTTTCCACAGATAATGATACATTTCATTGCAAATGACTAGTAGTGGAGAGACATATAAAAATTTTACAAATGGTATGTCATTTGTCCGTTCCAACCAAATTCTAATCACAGTTTGTAACTCAATAACACCTGTGCTGTTAATAGTTTCCATCATATTGTAAAGCAAAATATGCTACATGAGCTTCAGTCAGGATTCTTTTCCTAAAATATGGTGGCAGGGCATCGTTAATGAGGTACCCAACTTTTGCTGGATTAAGTGAAAAATGTTCAGGTACTGTTCCAGGACAGGGAAAAATAGTTCAAAAAACCTTATCAACGCCATGATTAGATTGAGCTGACATGTTAGCTATTTTTATGGACCAAATCAATTTAGAGGCGTAAGCTGATACAAATCATCTGCTGATAAGGCATTGTACAAACAAATACTTTTTGATGTTTTAATACCTTGCTGTTCCTTTCCTGATGTCCTTCCTACCAGTTAGTTGATTTGGACCTATTTTTCAAGTGCACGGTTTTCTAATACTTTTTAGTCTCAAAATGCTGCTTGACAGCATAGAACCCCTTTTCAATCGCCACAAATGTATTACAACAACACAAAGTCAGTCATCCCCATATCTCTAAGCCCAATCAGAAATTTTAAAGCTGGCTTACTGGCTTGAAAAATAAAATTTCCCCCATGATGGTTAATAAACAAATCAAAATTGTCTTGAATTTACCTAGCACAGGCTTGTGGCGGGCTTTCCCAAACATGGATGCATGAAAAATGGGATCCCCGTTTCAAAAGAATTGGGGATTTTTCGAAATTTCAGTAAATTTGGAAATTTTTCCGAAATTTCAGTAGATTTAGAAATTTTTCAAAATTTCAGTAGATTTGGGACTTTTTTCCAAAAAATCAGTAGATTTGGCAATTTCTAAAGAATCAGATTTGTCAATTCTCTCAAAACAATAGTTGATTTAGAAATTTTTCGCATGGAGGAAAAGCACAAAGAAAAATGTATTAACAAAAAATTGAAGACTTACGCCTGCAATTATTTTTCTATTTGTATGTTAAAAAAAATTTTCAACTATTATCTAAAACTAAAATTTTATTTCATTTACTAATGTATTAAAAATTTTAAAAACTACTGGCATTGAAAAAATAGTTATTCAAATGCAGGATGAGAAGGAAGGAATTTCCTAAAAAATATCAGTGGATGATCGGTCACACCCCTTGTTTTTCCCACTTATTTTTGGCCCCATTTATTATTTTGGGACATTCGTGATCTACAGAAGTAGAATTGTCGAGTGATCAGAGGATTTACGCTTAAAAAGAAACCCTGAAAAATTATGGCTGGGTCCAAAATACCCATGACTAACTTAACTTTTAGTGTTATGCGTATAGTCGTTTTATTCAGCAATTTTATTATGCAGTAACCCCATGCAAACTTATGCTGACTGATAAATAAAAGAAACTCAATTCTGGTCCAATAGAAAGAAGAAAATTAAAAAAATTAAATTTAAAAACTGGATTTTAATATTTAAAAATATTAAGAAATTTTAAAAACAAAGACAAGGTAACACCAAAAAATGGATTATTTTAATTGATATCAATCATTTCTATCGATTAGAATCGATTTTTTCTTGACTCGATTCATTTTTCCCCGTTCGCCTTGGAGGAATCCCAAATGTGTGAAAAAAAGTGACCAAAAGTGCAAAAAATGGACCAAGACGTAAAAAACGGATTTTTAAGGGAAAAAAAAAAGAGACCATTTGGGAGGCCTGCAAGGTCAATAGCCAAATTTTGAACTCCAATAAAAGTCTAAACATCGCAAAACGTATGCCTGAGTCATACAATGATTTGTGCAAAAAGATGGGAAAAACTGGGATAAAAGTTCAGAGAGAACTTGGGTGCGAGACTGATTCCGGAGAAACCTGTGCGCTAAACTCCTCTGGGAAAAATCCCAGCAATAGGAGGTATAAATAGAGGGCATTCTTACTTTCTCGACAGTTTGTTTAATAAGAACAGTAGTTGTCGAAACACTGCTAAATCTTTTCTTATACATCAGAAAAACGATAAAATTTTACAAGACACTAAATTCTATCAAGAACTACTGCTTGCTTTAAATTTGGCCATTTAAAACACTTTATAATATAAACACTCCTATTCTTATGACTATCCTTTCTGTATATTTTTTATACTTAACTTTATTCCCTACACTGCAGTTTGACAAATTACAAAATTAAAGATTCACTGACAGTCTACATTTTTATGAGATATACGGGCCTGTTTAAAAATTGTATTCAGGAAAATAAAATTTATTTCCATACAGGTTTCAAACACTGATCCCCTTCAAAATAATCTCCTTGGGATTGCATACACTTATTCCAGCATTCTTTCCATTCTGGAAGAATGCCCAAAGTCCTCTTTAAGAATCCAACTTCAGCTCCACACAGCAATATCATTTCGGCACAGTTACGTACAATTGGCATGGCTATTCCAGCCCTAAATATGTTTATATTCATAACACATTTTATAACTAAATTAAAGGAAATTAGCAAGTATAGTGAATGTGTGGATGCATGATGGATATCAAAATATATGGTAGACTCACTTTTTTACCGACTGCTTCTCGTGTGTGTATATTTTGTCATTTCCTTTTATAATTTACATAATTTCATAAGTTTCTTCACATTTTGAAAACATCGACACTATTCTTTAATACTTACCACTACTACTATATTACACCATATACATATTACACCAGAACTAATTTAAGAATTATGAACTTCGAAAATTCAAAAAAAAAAAAAAAAATTTACACAAATTTTAAAAACTAAATTCTTGCAACATATTGAACAATTGCAGATCTCTAATATGTTCGTCACAGACTCCAGGTAAGAAACACCATTGTTCAAACTGAATAATTTGTTACAGTATGCTGTACAAATAGTCTCATCACAATGTAAGAAATAAGTGAATGAAATGGCACTTACACGTTCATGAAAAGAAACCATATCTGAAATGACCGATTTAGGAATATTTGGATAGACAGACATTGTCATGATTTGCAGATCAGTGGGGTTCAGGAATTCCATATACACCTAAAAAACAAAATCCACAGTTTTGAAACAAACGGCTTATCCAAGTTTTGGAAGTAGAACAGAAAGGAGAAACAGAATAAAAAACAATAGAAATCGAACCAAACCTGAGTAAATCTGTTCAAAAAAGAGCGAGGTAATCCTTTCCTTGAGCCACCCTGCTTGTGTGAATTCTGGCAACCAAAAATCTTGGATGTTGTCTTCACCGTGAAAGATTTATTCAGTTCAGGAATATAGATTTCACCCCTGTGATCGAGGCATGCATTTAATCCCTCCAGCACAGACTGTGAGGCCAAGTTCAGCTACAAAATAAAACAATCCATAAAAACCCAAAGCTTTGAATATCACACTCTTAAACCACATACACACACCCTGGTGGAACAAGGGTAAATTCTTTGTTTGTTGATGGTTCGGTTTGCATATGGTCCAACGCATAATAATCTCACTCATTAATGACAAATTTCTATCTAACAATGGTATTTTGTGGTACAAAGAAATGATTTATGGATTACACGCATTTCGTTTATCATCGTTCCCCTGCTTTTTTTTAAATCCCTCCATAGGAAAATTATATCGAATTGTCTAATCATTTGGTATATGCAGAGATGACTTAAGAGAATTATTTAGGTCTGTTTGTGGTTCCGGGATATTACATTAATTAGAGCAACAAGCCGTGTCCAACTTCAGTAGCAGTTTCTTCTCTAGTCTAAGAACATACCGTCAAATACTGACTGCTACGCAACTACGAATAAACTGTTTATGCTGGTGTAATTTCTCCACCTTCTGCAATTTATTGATGCATGTTTCCTATTCTAATTTGATCTTCACGGTTGAGAATGGAAACATGCAATAAGGGGCGACTTCTGCTACTAGCAACAAACATATGTGAACTGTAAGAGTAACCACCGATTTGTTTTTTTACAAAACACAAAACAATACCAAAACAAGGGTTATCCCCCTTATTCCTCCAGTATATACACCTCCTAAGAATATTTCTTTTACATATTGTTGAGAGTTTGCTTGTTATAGTGTGGGTATTTAACGAAATGGGGAAGAAACATAGTCCAAAGTTAAGTTTATGAAATTTTCGTATCTTCACCTCATCTAATAAGATCCAATGTCCTTCTTTAATGGCCTGGAGGAAGGGTCCATCACGCCACACAAACTGGCCCAATTTTCCATCTTTCACGGGAAAGTATGTTCCGAACAGGTCTGTGATATCCTAAAAAGATTATAAATTAATGAACATTTAATAAAGAATTTTACCCCTAAAACTAGAAAAAAAACAAAAAAACAATGCATATACAATCATACAATTAGCAGATAAGTAAGCTAAAACATGCTGATATATTAAATGCTGAATGTAAAAAACGCTTCCTTGTTTTTAGGAAAGGCACAGGTTTTTGTCTGATTTTATGACTCAAAGCCTACAATGGATGTGCCGTGACCTACTGTTTTCCGAGGAATCCGAACCTCTTAAGGCCTAGGGAACCAAACCCCGGACTACAGTGAGCAGTGCGATCTTTATGAGATCTCTGAGTAAGTGTTCTTTGCATTGTTATGAATCGAACATGGAGTAACGACACACTAGGCGAACGTGTTACTATACTGCATCAATGCAAGATGAAAGGCACAGGTTAATGACATGATAGATGTACGTATTACCACTACATTGACGTAATGAGGCAGGGGCTGTAAGGGAGTCACACTAGTAAAAATTTAGCCCCCATAGGAAATCAAAAATTACAAACAAATGCTATATGCCAAGCACTAGTATTGGCAGCCCCATTGGCACTCCCCGTCCAGCAATATTTAGCCCTTCCTAGGACAAGGCTAGTTATGCCACTGTAGTACAATGCCACCATAAGGCAATAAATATACATTTTAAAGGGAAATTTTTAAGAAAACTAAACCTCTTAAAGCATGGGTTCTTAAACTGGGGTATGCATACTTCCCTGGGGGAGGAAATGAAGGGGTACGCAAACGAGTTAGCACTATGCTCCTTTTGTGATTTGAAGTTCATAGTTCAGGCCTTTTTTTTTTTTTCTCAAAATTAAAATAGGCAATTTGTTTTCTGAATTCTTCCCACTCACCTTGGTCCTCCCATACCGTCTTTTGCTGTTCCCCATCAACACCATTGTGAACAAGATTTTTAAACAATATGTATGATCAGTACCAAATACCACACAAATTTGTCAATTGAAAATAACATGCATGTGTCTCTCTCTGAAACAGTTCCGAGAACTGATTTACTTATTGAAAAAAGCCAAGCTACCCACCTCATTAAATGTGTAACTATATATTGACCAAAATTAAAGAAACGCTACTAATCTGTTATCTATTCTATGGCATCAATACATTCTATATCATTTTGTTTCCTAAAAAATTTAACACTTTTAAGGACAGTACAAGCCCTTGCACAATGAGAATTTGATGACTCAGCTGGTTATCACACGTGGTTAATTCAATATAACAACACAAAAAGAAATTATAGATTGAAGACATAGTTAATTACAGAAGGGGTTGAAAATTGGAGTGATAAAAGAAACAACGTTAAATGTGAAAGTTGAAATTTGACACAGAAAAATCAATCTCAACGTGGCTACAAAAATCTCATTTCGAACAAAATGGAGTGAGTGAAAGTTTCACCAATTCTCTCACTCTATGAAAAACAATTACAAAGGGAGCAACTGGCTTCCAAAATGTAGTTTTTTTTTTAAAACCTCAAGCCAGTGTTGAAATAACTATTGTTCTAGAATCTCCTGGTTTAGCTATTTTATAGCAGAAATTTTAAATTAATACAGAAGTGTGATCCCTACGCACTGACAGCCTGTGACACATTAACTTGCCATTTGAATACAGAACTTTCTTGATTAGTTCGAAGTTCATTAACGTTTAAACAGATATGCAATTTAAGCAATATGTTACCTTTCCCCTTTTTTTAAATACCTTTTGTGTTTTATTTAATTTTTAAAATTTTTTTAACACTTACCATAATAGATACTTATTTCTGTGTAACTTTCACGATCAACAATATGTTAAGGATAAATCGAATGAATAAAGTTCAATTATTTATCTTAAAAAGTCCAACTATTTTCATATTCCATGACCGCATGGCTAATCACCTATGATGGAGTTAAAACGTTTAGTGGACTTCCAATCTACAATAAATAGTAAGCTAAAATATATATGACTAACAAAGTTAAAAAATGATTAAATCATTCTCAACTCTACTTTTCTCAACATATTTATGAATGAACAGCCATACAGATAAGGTTTGATTTTTATGTATAAAGCGTCTCATACTTCACTAATGACAAAGGTGTCATACATAACCTATACAAAAGTAATTTCGAAAATTAGTTTCTCCCCAAAGGTTTAAAAAAAAAAAAACTCTTCGTTCAACCATCCATACAACGTAACATATTACTTCCTTTCGTTGCCGTGGACGACACCTATATGAGTGTGCATTTCTTTACATGGTTCCCACTCTCTTGTCCTGGTGAAATTCAAGGACTTTTCAAGGACCTTGCATTGTCAATCACTATATACATAATTAAAAATGCAAGACATTATAAGCAGAATATTGAAATTAGACAACTAGTTGCACACTACCAACAAGTCACTTTTTTTTTCATCCCTTATATCAGCTGCACTCAGCTGGCGGGAGAAGGGGGTATGTCCAAAACACTACTAGCTTTGTTCTGGAAATAAGGCGAAATACTATTTATTTTTCTTTCGCCAAAACTTGAAAAAAGATTGAGAAAAATTCAAGGACTTACCAAGAACCAACCACATTTTGGCCATTTTCAATTACTTTCAAGGGCCATGACATGGCAAAAAATTTCAAGGACTTTCAAGGACTATGGGAACTATGCTTTATGCCATGCATAGTTGACTACCACCCAATCCCTTAACTTGCCTCTGGCAGCACTGTCTGAGCGCCCTGTCTGGAATTACAACACCGTCTCCGGCAGCCACCATTCCCACACATTCCCTTGCCTCTGTTCTCTCTTTTTTTTCTGCCTGATCAGAGATTATAGCCTAAGTGTGTGGCTTTTAATTCAAAAATACATTCAAAAGACATATGTCTCTACCGAAAAAACTGTCAGATTTAGTAAATTTTATAGCTGCTAGTTTTGCATATATTTAAGTTACTTTTTGCACAGTGAATTGCCATGTTCTTTGCATATTGCAAAATATAGATTTATGTGCAACCAAGACTGGTAGGAAATTGATCTTAACATAGTACAATCAATAGCCATAATTGCAAGCAATAAGATGCAAACAGCGTCTGAAATCCTAAAATTTGTCCCGTATATTTCATTTAATATATAGGCATAGTATGTATATACAGTAAAACCACTCTATAACAATATTATACGGACCGACAATTATCATTGTAGAGGAAATTATTGTTATAAGGAGAGTTCATTATACAGTAAAACCTCCCCGGAAAACTATTATACGGACCAAGGAAAATTATGATTGTAGAGGGATTTATCATTATATCGGATATCGTTGTAGGAATGTTTTACTGTATAAGCATAGTATATAACTATCTACATGTTACTATCATAAATTTCAAATGAAGGCTTAAAAAAGATACTTACAGTGTGTTCGGAAAGGTTCACTCTGACCACTTCATGTCCGGTGATTTTGGCCAATGTAGTCACTAAGCTGGTTTTGCCGACACCAGGGCTGCCCTCCAATAGAATAGGTTTCCGTAACTGCATGGCCCTCAAAATACGAAGGGCGTTCATTTTAACAGTTGGTGCGTCCAACGTGTAGCCACTGACAATTTCACAGTCACAGTCAGGAGCTGGGAATAAAAGTGCAAACTATTGACGCAAAGATTGCGCAAAATATTAAATACAGAGAGTGATAAAAATATGTGCAAATAAGAAATATCAGTTTTGAGAAGCTAAGATCCAACGGGATGACTTTGTGGGAGCTTTATGGCACAAGGACAGTAAGGGTCAAGCTGCATCGGAACCCACAGTTTTCTGAGGTAGGTGAACCTCTTAAGTCCTAGGGAACCAATCCCCAATAGTCAGCAGTTAGTTGGTAAGCTTTTTTCCTTCTTCTTTCACACATAGAAATCAAATCTGGGATAACCACAAGCTAGGCAACTATACTACCATAGGCAGGGTCTCACAATTGGGGGGGGGAAAAATGAAAAGCCCTACTAAAAGAATTAGGTGCACAATTTTCCTGGAATGTCAGTTATAAGCAATGTTTCATTAAGCAAAGTAAGTTAATCCACTCTGACTGGTGATGTTATCACGTCTTTGTGGGAATAAATTTTGTTTATATATGTATGCATATGCAGACTGTTCAATGAGTATCGAGCTTACCTTCGTGATTTCACGTAACAGGTGACTGTTGAATGTTATCAACTGTCCATATACAAACCAGATGTGCACGGTGCAGTATTGCTTGTGTGTATAACTACAGTGTTTTCTAACATACAGTCTTCAAAGTTCTTCCATCCCATTTACAAACTGCAAAAACTCAACCACCAAATTTACGTCTACTTCTGAAAGAAACCTTCGTGCACATAAAGCACAATGTTTTACACTAAACATACTCCTCCTCCTGTACAAACTGTTAGTAAGGGGGCACCATATTTAAGTTCTGAAACATTTGAGAGGTGAAATCTAACGTAAGAGGTCAAAATTGCAATAGACCAGCGACAGACTTCATCATCATGGCATTGCTCCACCGAACGCTTTGTCACTTATGCAGCAGTTTAAATAAAACATCTACTAGTCTCCGGAAGGCAGCTTTCATAGCCTGTAAGCTCTTATCGAATATGAAAATTTTTCCTCAAGAACTTAAAGATTAGGGTGTTCAAGATCAATATTTTAAAGATGATGGTATATATATAAATATATATATTAATGGATCATAAAAAGATGTTTAATTAAAGAAAGGTTGATTGGAGAAAGTTTACAAAGAAGTTTTTAAAAAAAAAACACTAACTTTTTTAATTAAGAGTTATTCACTTTATAATATGCGTATTATTTTACTTTCCCTTAGGAAAGAAGGATATAAATGTCTAATTTAATGTATGAGTCAAATCATTTTTAATATCTGAATGGCTCCTCACCTACAGATTTGTTCTATGCATTCTAATAGAATTTCAAAAGATGAATGGTACCTGTTTTGATACAGAATGATCCAATTCCAAAGTACGTTGCACCATTGTACTTATCCGTAATGATCTTATCTTCTACCCACTGGGTCTCAATCCCCCTTCGCAAACATTCCAAAGTGCCATCCATTTTGAGATCATAAACTTCTGCAAGACAATCAAGCAGACATTGGAAACTCATTTCCTTGATTTCAAGGATTTTCTTTGCTGATAAAACTGAAGTGGAACCTAAAAAGAGAAATTTACATTAAAAAAGAGAGAGAGAAATGAACAATTTAATTGAAGGAAATCGCAAGCTTAAAAACTAATACATATTATATGTGAATATAGGTTATAACAACCAACCACATATAATGGAATTTTTACAAGAAGTTTGATTTGCTATTCTACTCCATACTAAATATATCGGTTATAACGACATCGTATATAACAACGAAACCTGATATAACGACGACGATTTTGTAATCTACGAAGATTCTAAGCAGGGAAATTCGTATCGGATATAACGACGCGACTCGACAGTCATAAATCAGAACCAAATGGGTGTTATCAAAATTGAAAGCCAGTTTTCAAAATTTTGGCATTATTCTAATTTTGTTTATTTACAAATGTCCGAGAAATTTTTATTACTGCTAAACCTGAATATTGAAGATAACGAACCGTTAAAAAAAGCCACGTGATTTATTAATTATCACGAAGGTCATATTGTTTAGGAGCCCATTTTATTTCTTCAGCCCTTAAACCGGCACTGTTCTGAAGTCATTGGTATAATATAATAAACATTATTCATTAGATTCGTTTTCTAGATTATATTCTTTAGCATTTTCAAGAATTTTTTTCAATTTAAAAAACAAAAGAACTAGTGTGGCTATAAATATAATTTAAAATAAACAGAAATCAAATTCATTATAATTATATTTTTAGTTTTGAAACCATACAGTTTAATATTTTTTACCATCAAAGTAATATATAAAACTTTAGGGTGTAATATACTACATACAACTATAATTTTAGAAAGATGGTGTTTATAATGACTATCAGCTATACTGAGCGAATTTGCACGGTTCCCTTGAAGGTCGTTATAACCGATTTTCGCTGTATATGTATTTTCTTATATACAGTGGAACCTGGAACAAACACTGGCATGATCAATTGCTATATTTTGTTAGTTTGGTTTAATATATATATATATGGAATATTACATGTAATAAACCAATTATTTCCTCTCTAACTTCATTTTCCCCCCATTATATTCAAAAGATTTTTATTTACTTTAAAAACATAAATAGATCTCAGTAGTATTCAGATTGTAATCTCGTATTAAAAATGGAAGTTCTTACTCTATGCAACGGAACAGTAATGAATTTTTTAGGGCAAAAATAGTGTTTTCAATGCGTTATGCATCATTAAACATAGTCTAAATGATGTGAAACTGGAGTTCTTTAAACAGATGTGACTGTATGAATTTTTATAATGCAGGGACAACAGGAGTCACTGCATACATGTTGAGGCCATACATATGGTTTTAATAAACGGATGTGCATTGCTAACATGGATAAGTGTATGAATCATACGCCATATCCATGTATACTTTTTATATTATGTATGTCATTGACTTTTACAGCCTGAAAAATAATTGCAGTGAATAATTTTGAGTTTACGGTACAAGGAAGACAAGGATCATATCTGCACTGGATTAATAGTCTTCCAAGGAATCTGAACCGCTTAAGGCCTAGGGAACAGCCTAGGGTAAGGTTGTTTGGTTTGTTTTAATAACAATTTGCTTATCAAGTATAAAATGTTAAACTGGAATGATCCAACAAATAAAAATAAAGTGAAAATCGAAAGCATAGGTGCCAACTTCTAGAAGTGAAAAATCTCTAGTCAATCACGCACGCGTGGGCAGGCCACCATTTTTTAATTACACAAAATCATACATAATTTATGAAAAAAGGACACAATGAAGAAATTAAGTATTTATTAAATTAATAATAATAGAGGATTAAACTGTATTAAACGCAATATTAATTCTTAGAATTTACAAATGCCGTAGTGCAAGATTTTGCATTTTCGAGAAATTTTTTTTCAAATACGTTCTCGTAACATTTTACATGTCTGCATTTAACTATTAATAAATTTTCTGATGTGTCATGCAGACATGGTTGACCTGAAATCGTGTTCTAATTTTCTTCACTTGACTGAAGACTCTCTTGCATGCTGCATTACTGTGAGGGATCGTAAGTATTGACGGCATAACCTGAGAAAGTCGTTTAAATTTTAATTCATCAGTATCATTTTTTATTTTACCTCTGGCCGCCCATTGTGCATCAATGTTATCTTCATTACTCGCAGTTTGTGGAACTTCGAAAGCCCGGAACTCACCGAATTCCGTTTGTAAAGCATCAACAGCTTCAGCATTATTGAACAAAAGAACAGGAAATTTTTCTGTAAAATATTTTAAGTGGAAAAATGATGAATTCCAAAATTAAAAGGAAATTTTTTGCACATGTAGTCACATAACGCTATGAAATAGCTTCTGACGTTTTCATAAAATTCATTTTTATCATAGGTGTAAAAATCCTGGATTACTTTCAGTGTTCCATTCCCAATTAATTACTTTGTAGGGTCGAAAGTATTGAAAGCATAACCTAAGGAAGTTGTTTAAATTTTAATTCACAAGTATCATTTTTTATTCTACCTACGGCTGCCTATTGTGCATAAATGCTACCTTCATTACTCACAGTTTGTGGAACTTTAAAAGCCTGGAACTCGCTGAATTCTGTTTGTAAAGCATCAACAGCTTTATCTTCTGTATTATTGAACGAAAGAACGGGAAAATTTTCTGTAAAATATTTTAAGCTTGAAAATTATGCATTTTCAAAATTAGATACTACTTGTATAACCTCTGCATGATGTAACGCTTCTAACTCAAAAGGAAATTTATTGCACATGTAGTCACATGGTGCTATGAAATAGCTTAAGACGTTTTCATAAAACACATTTTTATCATGGCTGTTAAAATCCTGGATTACTTTCAGTGTTTCATTTCTAATTAAGATATCAACATCATTTTTTCGATTACTCCTCTCATGACAGTGGACTTTCAAAATATCACTACATGATTTTATGATGCTTGATTTTACAAATGTCACTAGCATTTCTCTGTACAATTTTAAAAGAAGAGATTTTAGCATATGAATATGCGGTTCCTGAGACTGAAGCATTTGCTTTTTCAAATACAGGCACAGTAGAAAAAAAAAAATAAACAGAAAGCCTTGTTGATATCTTCCGACAGAAAATAAAACGACCTTTCTTCACGAGACATGGAGTTTTCAGTTTTTCGTTTCTTAGAAACATCCACATAATTTTGAGCTTTCCTTTTTAATTTCTGTGATGCTTTTTGTTGTTAGGTTCTTTCGCTTTATCTGCATTTTCACACGAAACTTTGATAGAGGGAATAGTAAAGAAAGTGGGGTGATTTGATTTCTTTTCACGGCCTCTGCCTTAAAAAAAATCTAGTCAAAGGTTGCCACTGCTGGATTATACACTAAGCATTTTCCAACAGACAACCAACATATTTTAGTACCTTTTTTATATCAGTTTCATGAAATTCTTGAAGAATTTTCAACCTGTCTTTTCTTTTCAGACTTTTTTGCAAGTACAGTGAAACTTCACTTAACGGACACTTCCGAACAGAAGATGTCTCTTAATAACAGACACTTAAATTCCACAGCAAATTTACATTGAATCATATGGACATTTTACTTCTAAACAGCGGACATTCTAAATAACAGACGTAGACACTAAAAAATTAAAGTTAACGTACATTGCAAAAAAATGTATTTTTGTACTCTAAACTGTAATCAGATATTGTAGATGGTTAAAACAGGATGAATGGGCTGCCGTTGCAGGGATGGGGGCATAACATTTCGAAGCACCCTTTTTATTTTTCCAATTTACAAAAGGAGACAGGTAAGTTCAGTTTTAAAAGAAATGCTTTCTATGAAGTCGAACAACAATTGCAAGAAATTTGTGATTCACAGATAACCATTCTCCTGAGAAACAGGCAAATTCAATAATGCTGTCTTTGAATAGGTAAGAGCACTCCCCTCCCCCTGTTATTTAAAACGTCAAGACTGAGGAAGTGAGAATCTAGTCTAACAGTCTAATCTAAGTGACGCCAACGTCCATATGCAGCTTTCTGCAGAAGTCCTTTAGAATTTTTCATATGCATGTTGCAGTAGGGTTCGCTGTTTTGATTTGCAAAAAAAAAATGACGCAAAACCATAAACGCTTATCTTTAAGAGAGAAAGGTGATGTTATAAATTTAAGGGAAGCTGAAAAATTAAGTGCGCATGATTTAGTGGAAAAATTGAGCATTGGAGAAACTCAAGTATGTGAAATCTTAAAACGGAAGGATGAACTTTTAAAATGTTGGGCCGAAAATGGTAACCAAGAGACCAAAAGAGTGTTCCCAATAACAGAAGGATTAGCTGTGGATATTGTAACAATTGAATGGTTTAGCCGTGCTAGGTTGAAGAATGTTCCTTTGTCTAGAACTTTAATTCGAGAAAAAGTATTAGAAATTACTCAAAAAATGGGACTTCCTGACTTCAAGGCCTCGGATGGCTGGCTGGAAAATTTCGGGCCTGACATAACGTTTCTTATAAAAATGTATGCGGTGAAAGCTCGTCTGTTGAAAACGAAATTGTTTTTGATTGGAAAATTAAAGTTAAGGATCTTTGCAAAGGTTATGATGGTAAAACATTTTTAACTGTGATGAAACTGGCCTCTTCTTCCTAGTTCTTCCGGACAAAAGTACGAGTCTCAAGGGCGAAAAATGCAGTGGAGGAAAGATTTCCAAAGGAAGGCTAACCGTTATGTTGTGTGTGAGTATGATAGATGAATTTGAAAGACCTTTGATCATAGGTAAAGCTAAGAAACCACATTTTAAAAGGGTTAACGTATTGGACGTACAATATCAGACAAATAAAAAATCGTGGATGAACAAAGATTG
The DNA here is from genome assembly GCA_006491805.2 of Dysdera silvatica. Classification (NCBI taxonomy): domain Eukaryota; kingdom Metazoa; phylum Arthropoda; class Arachnida; order Araneae; family Dysderidae; genus Dysdera; species Dysdera silvatica. Next base: position 2,630 of record QLNU02006593.1, on the reverse strand, counting down.
AATGATTGTTAGGCTTTGATAGAAAAATGCAGCGAGAAAAAAGAAAAGTGATTTTAATTTTAGATAATGCTTCTTCTCATCCTGACATTGCTTTGGAAAATATCTAACTTTTCTTCCACCAAACACGATTTTTTACGATCCATTTACCAGCCCTTGGACTAAGGCATAATAAAATGTTTCAAAACCATCACAGCATGGTAAGACACCTTTTAGCAAAAATGTAAGACACTAAATCACCAAGCTCTCTTTCAAGCAGTGTAAGTATCTTAGAGACAATCTTGTGGATTTCGTCTTCAGTAAAAATCACAGCTGCAACTATGGGTCCTTGTTTTGTAAAAGCAGGAATTTCCATTACCAACAAAGCCACTACAGAAACTGAAGATGATGATAGCATGAAAATCTTCTTTGAATCTTATGAGGATTACACGTTAATAGATGAACAATTAGGAACTGAAATTCAATCCACTAATATTGATGACCTAATTGATGATGTCAGAAACTGCAATACAGAACTGGATGGGAGCTAGAAACTGCTGAAAGCGAGGATGATGTTACGCCAATAGTGTCTAACGAAGAAGCCATTGAATGCATTAGTAAATTAAAAAATAATTTTTTGACAAAAGAATGATCCAGATAGTCTAAAAAACGCATCTGAATTAGTAATTCATGTAGAAGGTAAAATTGTAAAAATGTATAAAAAGCAAACCAAAATTTCCGACTTTTTTTCCCAAATAAATTTGTAATGCTGTACAATTAAATGAAATAGATAAACAGAGATCGCTGTAAAAAGTGAATTTTATTTATAAACATAATATGTACTGCTAGGTTATATATTTACTATAGTCAATTAAATTAAGCTTCATAAACGTTAAATTTCAACTAAAAATTTGTACGTATTTTTGTTTTTTCCGAATAACGGACACATTTCCGTTCCCCGTCAGTGTCCACTATTGAGAAGTTCCACTGTAATAGCAAATGTCTACCAAAAATTTCATCAATTTTAAATGGCAAACATGCAGCACTCTTTTCAGTAGCAAAGTTAATAGGATAGCAGGAACAGCTCATAATTTCAATATTTTGGTGATGATTCTTTAACACCGCTGCCACACCTGCTTTTTTTCCTATCATAACAGGTGCATTATCACAGCTAAAGGCTACACAATTAGAAATTGGAAAGTTTTCAGATTGTAAAGCACTTACCAGAAGATTTCCAATATTTAACCCAGTTTCATCAGCTTTCAAAGATAGCACAAATAAAAGACAATTCATAATTTTTTCACATAAAGGATCGAAGAAAGTTACCACTATTAAATACAGCTTTGAATCATCGTTGAGCATCATTGCTTCCATCAGTTACTATTAAAAATGGATAGTACCTTAAATTTTCAACAAGTAATAAGGATTCCTTTGCAGACATTTTTTTCATAATTGCAGAAGTCTTGGTACTCGCAGATCCATATTGTTTTGAAATACTGCTGTCAGGAAACATTTTCCATAAGAGCATCCCCGCGTGATCGCTGCAATTCATTGGCAAATTATGTTTGATCAAAAGCGATTTACAAATTTCACTAGCATTTCTCTGTACAATTTTAAGAGAAGAGATTTTAGCATATGAATATGCGGTTCCGCAGACTGAAGTTGAGCATTTGCTTTTTTAAATACAGACACAGTATAAGATAAAAATAAACAGAAAGCCTTATATTTTCTGACAGAAAATAAAACCTTTCTTCATGAAACATGGAGCTTTCAGTTTTTTGTTTCTTAGAAATATCCATATAATTTTGAGCTTCCCTTTTTAATTTCTGTGATGCTTTTTTGCTGTTGTGTTCTTTCACTTTATCTGCATTTTCAACCAAAACTTTGATAGAGGGAATAGTAAAGAAAGAAAGTGGGGTGATCTGATTCCTTTTCATGGCCTCTTCCTTAAAAAAAACTGATCAAAGGTTGCCACTGCTGGATTATACGCTCTAAGCATGTGCCAACAGACAACGAACGAGTGCTAACATGTTTTAATACCTTTTTTATATCAGTCTCATGAAATTCTTGAAGAATTTTCAACCTATCTTTTCTTTCCGAACTCTTTTGTAGGTAATAGTAAATGCCCACCAAAATTTCATCGATTTTAAATGGCAAACATGCAATACTCTTTTCAGCTGCTAAGTTAATAAGGTGGCAGGAACAGCCTATAATTTCAGTATTTTACTGATGATTCTTGAACACTGCTGCTACACCTGCTTTTTTTCCTACCATAACAGGTGCATTATCACAGCTAAAGGCAATATTTAACCCAGCAGCATCTTCTTTCACAGATGGCACAGATAAAAGACAATTCACAATTTTTTTACATAAAGGATCGAAGAAAGTTACCACTATTGGATACAGCTTTAAATCAACATCGTTGCTTCCATCGGTTGCAATTGAAAATGGATAACACCTTAAATTTTCAACAAGTGATGAGGATTCCTTTGCGAACATTTCTTCCATAATTGCAGAAGTTTTAGTCCTTGCAGATCCATATTGTTTTGCAATACTGCTGTCAGGAAACATTTTCCGAAAGAGCATCCCCGTGTGATCGCTGCAATTCATTGGCAAATTATGTTCAATCAAAAACGATGTAAATAAACATTCAG
>QLNU02006586.1:0-18712 GCA_006491805.2 Dysdera silvatica | reverse complement strand
GAATATCCCACAATAGGAATAGCAGGGGGAAGAACGTCCCGTCAACGATATCCACTTGAAACTGCATCATCTTGGCACACGGCATTTAAAGATTCAATGTCTCTGGCATAGACCTTAGTGTTATCTTCTGCTACTGTTTTCCTGTTATCTGGTCCGGCGTTTGCAATGATGTCCTGGAATTACGATTGCGTGCTTCTGTCGATCTCTAGGAATGCGCAAGTCCGATCTTTGTTTCCATTTGAAATACTTCTACCGCGCGAAGCTGGAAACCCCAGTCTGGTCCTATTTTGTGTACTCGGTGAACAAGCATTAATTGCATTTTCGTATGTTATTACTGTCGCCGCGTGCGCTCTATAAGGAACGTGCGCGTAAACCCTTCGCAGTTTGTGAGTGCGGATTCAACCCGTGCGCATGCGCAGAAGGTGTTCACGGGAAAAACCCCCAAGTCGCATTTTGTGCGGTCCTGCACGTCGGGTTTTCCCCGCTTCATTCTGTATAAAAGAGAAGGTATCGACGGGAATCGTCACAAACTTTTCTGATTTTGCAGTGTTCTGAGCTGTGTGGTCCGGAAAATTTTTTTTGGCTGATGGAGACTTTTGCTATGCCCGTTGCTCTTACGATGCCGTTTGGCTTGGAAATGGCTTGGAGTCAGGGTTTTCCCGCCAGACGGCGGGTCGGTCTTCCTACGATTTCGAGGGGAGTTCTCTTGGGAGTTGGATGGATCATGGCCGTGGGTTTCTTGGTGATGGCTGGCATTTTGTTCACATCTATGGCGGTAGCCGGTGTGAGCAAGTGCTATTTTCTTGTTCTTCTCTTTCCGTTGGTGGCGTCGGTGATGAGTTTCTGCTACTACGTGAAAGTAGAGAAGCGACACCTGGACCGCCTTCGTTTGGAGGCGGAATTGAGGAAAGTTGCCGATTCTTTCTTCGGGGGATATGGTCCCTTAGATGCCTTTTCCCGCTGAGAAGAGGATTCGGAAGCAGGAATTGATTTCCTGCGGGCTGGGGAAGGAAAGGGGAGGAGGAGGCGGAATTCGATTTTCGAATTGCTGGAGGTTTAGTTTCAAAACCGCAAATCAAACCACAAACTTGAAATAGCAGGCATTGACTATTTAGCGTTTTGAAAATTCGTCGTCTCTAAAGATCAAATAGTAGGAACTGAATTTTCGGAACAGGTCGTTTGAACGCGAAGGAAGAACGTCACAAGTTCGGTCTAAAGTTACGCAGGTTTTCGTAAATGAAACGGCCCAGTGATCGTGGAGGGGATTTATGATTAGAATTGTAGAAAAGCCCAAAACGAATTCGAGAACGAGGCGCGTCCTCTGTAATGCGTAGCCGCGGAAAGAAAGCGCATCACCGTCTACAGAGAAGTAACAAAAAGTAACGTGTGTTGAACCTCACGTGCACTTGGACGTGGAGGTGTTTTCTCTCCTCCACCCTCCCGCTGAACGCGAAATTTTGGAATATCCCACAATAGGAATAGCAGGCGGAAGAACGTCCCGTCAACGATATCCACTTGAAACTGCATCATCTTGGCACACGGCATTTAAAGATTCAATGTCTCTGGCATAGACCTTAGTGTTATCTTCTGCTACTGTTTTCCCGTTATCTGGTCCGGCGTTTGCCATGATGTCCTGGAATTACGATTGCGTGCTTCTGTCGATCTCTAGGAATGCGCAAGTCCGATCTTAGTTTCCATTTGAAATACTTCTACCGCTCGAAGCTGGAAACCCCAGTCTGGTCCTATTTTGTGTACTTCGTGAACAAGCATTAATTGCATTTTCGTATGTTATTACTGTCGCCGCGTGCGCTCTACAAGGAACGTACCCGTAAACCCTTCGCAGTTTGTCCGTGCGCATGCGCAGAAGGTGTTCACGGGAAAAACCCCAAGTCGCATTTTGTGCGGTCCTGCACGTCGGGTTTACCCGCTTCATTCTGTATAAAAGAGAAGGTATCGACGGGAATCGTCACAAACTTTTCTGATTTTGCAGTGTTCTGAGCTGTGTGGTCCGGAAAATTTTTTTTGGCTGATGGAGACTTTTGCTATGCCCGTTGCTCTTACGATGCCGTTTGGCTTGGAAATGCCTTGGAGTCAGGGTTTTCCCGCCAGACGGCGGGTCGGTCTTCCTACGACTTCGAGGGGAGTTCTCTTGGGAGTTGGATGGATCATGGCCGTGGGTTTCTTGGTGATGGCTGGCATTTTGTTCACATCTATGGCGGTAGCCGGTGTGAGCAAGTGCTATTTTCTTGTTCTTCTCTTTCCGTTGGTGGCCTCGGTGATGAGTTTCTGCTACTACGTGAAAGTAGAGAAGCGACACCTGGACCGCCTTCGTTTGGAGGCGGAATTGAGGAAAGTTGCCGATTCTTTCTTCGGGGGATATGGTCCTTTAGATGCCTTTTCCCGCTGAGAAGAGGATTCGGAAGCAGGAATTGATTTCCTGCGGGCTGGGGAAGGGAAGGGGAGGAGAGGAGGCGGAATTCGATTTTCGAAATTCGCTGGAGGTTTAGTTTCTGGAAACCCAGAAATCAAACACACAATTAAATAGCAGGAGTACTGGACTGACTTTTTTGAAAATTCGTCGTCCCTTAAAGATCAAATAGTAGGAACTGAATTTTCGGAACAGGTCGTTTGACTTCGTCAATGAAACGACCCAGAGATCGTGGTGGAGATTGAAGATTAGAATTCCGGAAAAGCCCTGAACGAATGCGAGAACGAGGTGCGTCCTCTTTAATGCGTAGCGGCGGAAAGAAAGCGCATCACCGTCTACAGAGAAGTAACAAAATGTGACGTGTGTTGAACCTCACGTGCACTTGGACGTGGAGGCGTTTTCGCTCCTCCACCCTCCCGCTGAACGCGAAATTTTTTGAATATCCCACAATACGAATAGCAGGGGGAAGAACGTCCCGTCAACGATATCCACTTGAAACTGCATCATCTTGGCACACGGCATTTAAAGATTCAATGTCTCTGGCATAGACCTTATTGTTATCTTCTGCTACTGTTTTCCCGTTATCTGGTCCGGCGTTTGCCATGATGTCCTGGAATTACGATTGCGTGCTTCTGTCGATCTCTAGGAATGCGCAAGTCCGATCTTAGTTTCCATTTGAAATACTTCTACCGCGCGAAGCTGGAAACCCCAGTCTGGTCCTATTTTGTGTACTTCGTGAACAAGCATTAATTGCATTTTCGTATGTTATTACTGTCGCCGCGTGCGCTCTACAAGGAACGTACCCGTAAACCCTTCGCAGTTTGTCCGTGCGCACGCGCAGAAGGTGTTCACGGGAAAAACCCCAAGTCGCATTTTGTGCGGTCCTGCACGTCGGGTTTTCCCGCTTCATTCTGTATAAAAGAGAAGGTATCGACGGGAATCGTCACAAACTTTTCTGATTTTGCAGTGTTCTGAGCTGTGTGGTCCGGAAAATTTTTTTTGGCTGATGGAGACTTTTGCTATGCCCGTTGCTCTTACGATGCCGTTTGGCTTGGAAATGCCTTGGAGTCAGGGTTTTCCCGCCAGACGGCGGGTCGGTCTTCCTACGACTTCGAGGGGAGTTCTCTTGGGAGTTGGATGGATCATGGCCGTGGGTTTCTTGGTGATGGCTGGCATTTTGTTCACATCTATGGCGGTAGCCGGTGTGAGCAAGTGCTATTTTCTTGTTCTTCTCTTTCCGTTGGTGGCCTCGGTGATGAGTTTCTGCTACTACGTGAAAGTAGAGAAGCGACACCTGGACCGCCTTCGTTTGGAGGCGGAATTGAGGAAAGTTGCCGATTCTTTCTTCGGGGATATGGTCCTTTAGATGCCTTTTCCCGCTGAGAAGAGGATTCGGAAGCAGGAATTGATTTCCTGCGGGCTGGGGAAGGGAAGGGGAGGAGAGGAGGCGGAATTCGATTTTCGAAATTCGCTGGAGGTTTAGTTTCTGGAAACCCAGAAATCAAACACACAATTAAATAGCAGGAGTACTGGACTGACGTTTTTGAAAATTCGTCGTCCCTTAAAGATCAAATAGTAGGAACTGAATTTTCGGAACAGGTCGTTTGACTTCGTCAATGAAACGACCCAGAGATCGTGGTGGAGATTGAAGATTAGAATTCCGGAAAAGCCCTGAACGAATGCGAGAACGAGGTGCGTCCTCTTTAATGCGTAGCGGCGGAAGGGTATCGCATCACCGTCTACAGAGAAGTAACAAAATGTAACGTGTGTTGAACCTCACGTGCACTTGGACGTGGAGGTGTTTTCTCTCCTCCACCCTCCCGCTGAATGCGAAATTTTGGAATATCCCACAATAGGAATAGCAGGCGGAAGAACGTCCCGTCAACGATATCCACTTGAAACTGCATCATCTTGGCACACGGCATTTAAAGATTCAATGTCTCTGGCATAGACCTTATTGTTATCTTCTGCTACTGTTTTCCCGTTATCTGGTCCGGCGTTTGCCATGATGTCCTGGAATTACGATTGCGTGCTTCTGTCGATCTCTAGGAATGCGCAAGTCCGATCTTAGTTTCCGTTTGAAATACTTCTACCGCGCGAAGCTGGAAACCCCAGTCTGGTCCTATTTTGTGTACTTCGTGAACAAGCATTAATTGCATTTTCGTATGTTATTACTGTCGCCGCGTGCGCTCTACAAGGAACGTACCCGTAAACCCTTCGCAGTTTGTCCGTGCGCATGCGCAGAAGGTGTTCACGGGAAAAACCCCAAGTCGCATTTTGTGCGGTCCTGCACGTCGGGTTTACCCGCTTCATTCTGTATAAAAGAGAAGGTATCGACGGGAATCGTCACAAACTTTTCTGATTTTGCAGTGTTCTGAGCTGTGTGGTCCGGAAAATTTTTTTTGGCTGATGGAGACTTTTGCTATGCCCGTTGCTCTTACGATGCCGTTTGGCTTGGAAATGCCTTGGAGTCAGGGTTTTCCCGCCAGACGGCGGGTCGGTCTTCCTACGACTTCGAGGGGAGTTCTCTTGGGAGTTGGATGGATCATGGCCGTGGGTTTCTTGGTGATGGCTGGCATTTTGTTCACATCTATGGCGGTAGCCGGTGTGAGCAAGTGCTATTTTCTTGTTCTTCTCTTTCCGTTGGTGGCCTCGGTGATGAGTTTCTGCTACTACGTGAAAGTAGAGAAGCGACACCTGGACCGCCTTCGTTTGGAGGCGGAATTGAGGAAAGTTGCCGATTCTTTCTTCGGGGATATGGTCCTTTAGATGCCTTTTCCCGCTGAGAAGAGGATTCGGAAGCAGGAATTGATTTCCTGCGGGCTGGGGAAGGGAAGGGGAGGAGAGGAGGCGGAATTCGATTTTCGAAATTCGCTGGAGGTTTAGTTTCTGGAAACCCAGAAATCAAACACACAATTAAATAGCAGGAGTACTGGACTGACGTTTTTGAAAATTCGTCGTCCCTTAAAGATCAAATAGTAGGAACTGAATTTTCGGAACAGGTCGTTTGACTTCGACAATGAAACGGCCCAGTGATCGTGGAGGGGATTTATGATTAGAATTGTAGAAAAGCCCAAAACGAATTCGAGAACGAGGCGCGTCCTCTGTAATGCGTAGCCGCGGAAAGAAAGCGCATCACCGTCTACAGAGAAGTAACAAAATGTAACGTGTGTTGAACCTCACGTGCACTTGGACGTGGAGGTGTTTTCTCTCCTCCACCCTCCCGCTGAATGCGAAATTTTGGAATATCCCACAATAGGAATAGCAGGCGGAAGAACGTCCCGTCAACGATATCCACTTGAAACTGCATCATCTTGGCACACGGCATTTAAAGATTCAATGTCTCTGGCATAGACCTTAGTGTTATCTTCTGCTACTGTTTTCCCGTTATCTGGTCCGGCGTTTGCCATGATGTCCTGGAATTACGATTGCGTGCTTCTGTCGATCTCTAGGAATGCGCAAGTCCGATCTTAGTTTCCGTTTGAAATACTTCTACCGCGCGAAGCTGGAAACCCCAGTCTGGTCCTATTTTGTGTACTTCGTGAACAAGCATTAATTGCATTTTCGTATGTTATTACTGTCGCCGCGTGCGCTCTACAAGGAACGTACCCGTAAACCCTTCGCAGTTTGTCCGTGCGCATGCGCAGAAGGTGTTCACGGGAAAAACCCCAAGTCGCATTTTGTGCGGTCCTGCACGTCGGGTTTACCCGCTTCATTCTGTATAAAAGAGAAGGTATCGACGGGAATCGTCACAAACTTTTCTGATTTTGCAGTGTTCTGAGCTGTGTGGTCCGGAAAATTTTTTTTGGCTGATGGAGACTTTTGCTATGCCCGTTGCTCTTACGATGCCGTTTGGCTTGGAAATGCCTTGGAGTCAGGGTTTTCCCGCCAGACGGCGGGTCGGTCTTCCTACGACTTCGAGGGGAGTTCTCTTGGGAGTTGGATGGATCATGGCCGTGGGTTTCTTGGTGATGGCTGGCATTTTGTTCACATCTATGGCGGTAGCCGGTGTGAGCAAGTGCTATTTTCTTGTTCTTCTCTTTCCGTTGGTGGCCTCGGTGATGAGTTTCTGCTACTACGTGAAAGTAGAGAAGCGACACCTGGACCGCCTTCGTTTGGAGGCGGAATTGAGGAAAGTTGCCGATTCTTTCTTCGGGGGATATGGTCCTTTAGATGCCTTTTCCCGCTGAGAAGAGGATTCGGAAGCAGGAATTGATTTCCTGCGGGCTGGGGAAGGGAAGGGGAGGAGAGGAGGCGGAATTCGATTTTCGAAATTCGCTGGAGGTTTAGTTTCTGGAAACCCAGAAATCAAACACACAATTAAATAGCAGGAGTACTGGACTGACGTTTTTGAAAATTCGTCGTCCCTTAAAGATCAAATAGTAGGAACTGAATTTTCGGAACAGGTCGTTTGACTTCGTCAATGAAACGACCCAGAGATCGTGGTGGAGATTGAAGATTAGAATTCCGGAAAAGCCCTGAACGAATGCGAGAACGAGGTGCGTCCTCTTTAATGCGTAGCGGCGGAAGGGTATCGCATCACCGTCTACAGAGAAGTAACAAAATGTAAGGTGTGTTGTACCTCACGTGCTCTTGGACGTGGATGTGTTTCCTCGCCTCCACCCTCCCGCTGAATGCGAAATTTTGGAATATCCCACAATACGAATAGCAGGCGGAAGAACGTCCCGTCAACGATATCCACTTGAAACTGCATCATCTTGGCACACGGCATTTAAAGATTCAATGTCTCTGGCATAGACCTTAGTGTTATCTTCTGCTACTGTTTTCCCGTTATCTGGTCCGGCGTTTGCAATGATGTCCTGGAATTACGATTGCGTGCTTCTGTCGATCTCTAGGAATGCGCAAGTCCGATCTTAGTTTCCGTTTGAAATACTTCTACCGCGCGAAGCTGGAAACCCCAGTCTGGTCCTATTTTGTGTACTTCGTGAACAAGCATTAATTGCATTTTCGTATATTATTACTGTCGCCGCGTGCGCTCTACAAGGAACGTACCCGTAAACCCTTCGCAGTTTGTCCGTGCGCATGCGCAGAAGGTGTTCACGGGAAAAACCCCAAGTCGCATTTTGTGCGGTCCTGCACGTCGGGTTTACCCGCTTCATTCTGTATAAAAGAGAAGGTATCGACGGGAATCGTCACAAACTTTTCTGATTTTGCAGTGTTCTGAGCTGTGTGGTCCGAAAAATTTTTTTTGGCTGATGGAGACTTTTGGTATGCCCGTTGCTCTTACGATGTCGTTTGGCTAGGAAATGCCTTGGAGTCAAGGTTTTCCCGCCAGACGGCGGGTCGGTCTTCCTACGATTTCGAGGGGAGTTCTCTTGGGAGTTGGATGGATCATGGCCGTGGGTTTCTTGGTGATGGCTGGCATTTTGTTCACATCTATGGCGGTAGCCGGTGTGAGCAAGTGCTATTTTCTTGTTCTTCTCTTTCCGTTGGTGGCCTCGGTGATGAGTTTCTGCTACTACGTGAAAGTAGAGAAGCGACACCTGGACCGCCTTCGTTTGGAGGCGGAATTGAGGAAAGTTGCCGATTCTTTCTTCGGGGATATGGTCCTTTAGATGCCTTTTCCCGCTGAGAAGAGGATTCGGAAGCAGGAATTGATTTCCTGCGGGCTGGGGAAGGGAAGGGGAGGAGAGGAGGCGGAATTCGATTTTCGAAATTCGCTGGAGGTTTAGTTTCTGGAAACCCAGAAATCAAACACACAATTAAATAGCAGGAGTACTGGACTGACGTTTTTGAAAATTCGTCGTCCCTTAAAGATCAAATAGTAGGAACTGAATTTTCGGAACAGGTCGTTTGACTTCGTCAATGAAACGACCCAGAGATCGTGGTGGAGATTGAAGATTAGAATTCCGGAAAAGCCCTGAACGAATGCGAGAACGAGGTGCGTCCTCTTTAATGCGTAGCGGCGGAAAGAAAGCGCATCACCGTCTACAGAGCAGTAACAAAATGTAACGTGTGTTGAACCTCACGTGCACTTGGACGTGGAGGTGTTTTCTCTCCTCCACCCTCCCGCTGAACGCGAAATTTTGGAATATCCCACAATAGGAATAGCAGGCGGAAGAACGTCCCGTCAACGATATCCACTTGAAACTGCATCATCTTGGCACACGGCATTTAAAGAGTCAATGTCTCTGGCATAGACCTTAGTGTTATCTTCTGCTACTGTTTTCCCGTTATCTGGTCCGGCGTTTGCAATGATGTCCTGGAATTACGATTGCGTGCTTCTGTCGATCTCTAGGAATGCGCAAGTCCGATCTTTGTTTCCATTTGAAATACTTCTACCGCGCGAAGCTGGAAACCCCAGTCTGGTCCTATTTTGTGTACTTCGTGAACAAGCATTAAGTGCATTTTCGTATATTATTACTGTCGCCGCGTGCGCTCTACAAGGAACGTACCCGTAAACCCTTCGCAGTTTGTCCGTGCGCATGCGCAGAAGGTGTTCACGGGAAAACCCCAAGTCGCATTTTGTGCGGTCCTGCACGTCGGGTTTACCCGCTTCATTCTGTATAAAAGAGAAGGTATCGACGGGAATCGTCACAAACTTTTCTGATTTTGCAGTGTTCTGAGCTGTGTGGTCCGGAAAATTTTTTTGGCTGATGGAGACTTTTGCTATGCCCGTTGCTCTTACGATGCCGTTTGGCTTGGAAATGCCTTGGAGTCAAGGTTTTCCCGCCAGACGGCGGGTCGGTCTTCCTACGATTTCGAGGGGAGTTCTCTTGGGAGTTGGATGGATCATGGCCGTGGGTTTCTTGGTGATGGCTGGCATTTTGTTCACATCTATGGCGGTAGCCGGTGTGAGCAAGTGCTATTTTCTTGTTCTTCTCTTCCGTTGGTGGCCTCGGTGATGAGTTTCTGCTACTACGTGAAAGTAGAGAAGCGACACCTGGACCGCCTTCGTTTGGAGGCGGAATTGAGGAAAGTTGCCGATTCTTTCTTCGGGGATATGGTCCTTTAGATGCCTTTTCCGCTGAGAAGAGGATTCGGAAGCAGGAATTGATTTCCTGCGGGCTGGGGAAGGGAAGGGGAGGAGAGGAGGCGGAATTCGATTTTCGAAATTCGCTGAGGTTTAGTTTCTGGAAACCCAGAAATCAAACCACAATTAAATAGCAGGAGTACTGGACTGACGTTTTTGAAAATTCGTCGTCCCTTAAAGATCAAATAGTAGGAACTGAATTTTCGGAACAGGTCGTTTGACTTCGACAATGAAACGGCCCAGTGATCGTGGAGGGGATTTAAGATTCGAATTCTAGAAACGCCCAAAACGAATTCGAGAACGAGGCGCGTCCTCTGTAATGCGTAACACACGGAAGGATATCGCATCACCCTTTACAGAGAAGTAACAAAATGTGACGTGTGTTGAACCTCACGTGCACTTGGACGTGGAGGTGTTTTCTCTCCTCCACCCTCCCGCTGAACGCGAAATTTTGGAATATCCCACAATAGGAATAGCAGGCGGAAGAACGTCCCGTCAACGATATCCACTTGAAACTGCATCATCTTGGCACACGGCATTTAAAGATTCAATGTCTCTGGCATAGACCTTAGTGTTATCTTCTGCTACTGTTTTCCCGTTATCTGGTCCGGCGTTTGCCATGATGTCCTGGAATTACGATTGCGTGCTTCTGTCGATCTCTAGGAATGCGCAAGTCCGATCTTAGTTTCCGTTTGAAATACTTCTACCGCGCGAAGCTGGAAACCCCAGTCTGGTCCTATTTTGTGTACTTCGTGAACAAGCATTAATTGCATTTTCGTATATTATTACTGTCGCCGCGTGCGCTCTACAAGGAACGTACCCGTAAACCCTTCGCAGTTTGTCCGTGCGCATGCGCAGAAGGTGTTCACGGGAAAAACCCCAAGTCGCATTTTGTGCGGTCCTGCACGTCGGGTTTACCCGCTTCATTCTGTATAAAAGAGAAGGTATCGACGGGAATCGTCACAAACTTTTCTGATTTTGCAGTGTTCTGAGCTGTGTGGTCCGAAAAATTTTTTTTGGCTGATGGAGACTTTTGGTATGCCCGTTGCTCTTACGATGTCGTTTGGCTAGGAAATGCCTTGGAGTCAAGGTTTTCCCGCCAGACGGCGGGTCGGTCTTCCTACGATTTCGAGGGGAGTTCTCTTGGGAGTTGGATGGATCATGGCCGTGGGTTTCTTGGTGATGGCTGGCATTTTGTTCACATCTATGGCGGTAGCCGGTGTGAGCAAGTGCTATTTTCTTGCTCTTCTCTTTCCGTTGGTGGCCTCGGTGATGAGTTTCTGCTACTACGTGAAAGTAGAGAAGCGACACCTGGACCGCCTTCGTTTGGAGGCGGAATTGAGGAAAGTTGCCGATTCTTTCTTCGGGGGATATGGTCCTTTAGATGCCTTTTCCCGCTGAGAAGAGGATTCGGAAGCAGGAATTGATTTCCTGCGGGCTGGGGAAGGGAAGGGGAGGAGAGGAGGCGGAATTCGATTTTCGAAATTCGCTGGAGGTTTAGTTTCTGGAAACCCAGAAATCAAACACACAATTAAATAGCAGGAGTACTGGACTGACGTTTTTGAAAATTCGTCGTCCCTTAAAGATCAAATAGTAGGAACTGAATTTTCGGAACAGGTCGTTTGACTTCGACAATGAAACGGCCCAGTGATCGTGGAGGGGATTTATGATTAGAATTGTAGAAAAGCCCAAAACGAATTCGAGAACGAGGCGCGTCCTCTGTAATGCGTAGCCGCGGAAAGAAAGCGCATCACCGTCTACAGAGAAGTAACAAAATGTAACGTGTGTTGAACCTCACGTGCACTTGGACGTGGAGGTGTTTTCTCTCCTCCACCCTCCCGCTGAACGCGAAATTTTGGAATATCCCACAATAGGAATAGCAGGCGGAAGAACGTCCCGTCAACGATATCCACTTGAAACTGCATCATCTTGGCACACGGCATTTAAAGATTCAATGTCTCTGGCATAGACCTTAGTGTTATCTTCTGCTACTGTTTTCCCGTTATCTGGTCCGGCGTTTGCAATGATGTCCTGGAATTACGATTGCGTGCTTCTGTCGATCTCTAGGAATGCGCAAGTCCGATCTTAGTTTCCATTTGAAATACTTCTACCGCGCGAAGCTGGAAACCCCAGTCTGGTCCTATTTTGTGTACTTCGTGAACAAGCATTAATTGCATTTTCGTATGTTATTACTGTCGCCGCGTGCGCTCTACAAGGAACGTACCCGTAAACCCTTCGCAGTTTGTCCGTGCGCATGCGCAGAAGGTGTTCACGGGAAAAACCCCAAGTCGCATTTTGTGCGGTCCTGCACGTCGGGTTTACCCGCTTCATTCTGTATAAAAGAGAAGGTATCGACGGGAATCGTCACAAACTTTTCTGATTTTGCAGTGTTCTGAGCTGTCTGGTCCGGAAAATTTTTTTTGGCTGATGGAGACTTTTGGTATGCCCGTTGCTCTTACGATGTCGTTTGGCTAGGAAATGCCTTGGAGTCAAGGTTTTCCCGCCAGACGGCGGGTCGGTCTTCCTACGATTTCGAGGGGAGTTCTCTTGGGAGTTGGATGGATCATGGCCGTGGGTTTCTTGGTGATGGCTGGCATTTTGTTCACATCTATGGCGGTAGCCGGTGTGAGCAAGTGCTATTTTCTTGTTCTTCTCTTTCCGTTGGTGGCCTCGGTGATGAGTTTCTGCTACTACGTGAAAGCAGAGAAGCGACACCTGGACCGCCTTCGTTTGGAGGCGGAATTGAGGAAAGTTGCCGATTCTTTCTTCAGGGGATATGGTCCTTTAGATGCCTTTTCCCGCTGAGAAGAGGATTCGGAAGCAGGAATTTATTTCCTGCGGGATGGGGAAGGGAAGGGGAGGAGAGGAGAGGAGAGGAGGCGGAATTCGATTTTCGAAATTCGCTGGAGGTTTAGTTTCTGGAAACCCAGAAATCAAACCACAAACTTAAATAGCAGGAGTACTGGACTGACGTTTTTGAAAATTCGTCGTCCCTTAAAGATCAAATAGTAGGAACTGAATTTTCGGAACAGGTCGTTTGAACGTGAAGTTGAAGAACGTCATGTGTTCGGTCTAAAGTTACGTTGAGGTTTTCGTAAATGAAACGACCCAGAGATCGTGGTGGAGATTGGAAATACGAATGCGAGAACGAGGTGCGTCCTCTTTAATGCGTAGCGGCGGAAAGAAAGCGCATCACCGTCTACAGAGCAGTAACAAAATGTAACGTGTGTTGAACCTCACGTGCACTTGGACGTGGAGGTGTTTTCTCTCCTCCACCCTCCCGCTGAACGCGAAATTTTGGAATATCCCACAATAGGAATAGCAGGCGGAAGAACGTCCCGTCAACGATATCCACTTGAAACTGCATCATCTTGGCACACGGCATTTAAAGATTCAATGTCTCTGGCATAGACCTTAGTGTTATCTTCTGCTACTGTTTTCCCGTTATATGGTCCGGCGTTTGCAATGATGTCCTGGAATTACGATTGCGTGCTTCTGTCGATCTCTAGGAATGCGCAAGTCCGATCTTAGTTTCCGTTTGAAATACTTCTACCGCGCGAAGCTGGAAACCCCAGTCTGGTCCTATTTTGTGTACTTCGTGAACAAGCATTAATTGCATTTTCGTATGTTATTACTGTCGCCGCGTGCGCTCTACAAGGAACGTACCCGTAAACCCTTCGCAGTTTGTCCGTGCGCATGCGCAGAAGGTGTTCACGGGAAAACCCCAAGTCGCATTTTGTGCGGTCCTGCACGTCGGGTTTACCCGCTTCATTCTGTATAAAAGAGAAGGTATCGACGGGAATCATCACAAACTTTTCTGATTTTGCAGTGTTCTGAGCTGTGTGGTCCGAAAAATTTTTTTTGGCTGATGGAGACTTTTGGTATGCCCGTTGCTCTTACGATGTCGTTTGGCTAGGAAATGCCTTGGAGTCAAGGTTTTCCCGCCAGACGGCGGGTCGGTCTTCCTACGATTTCGAGGGGAGTTCTCTTGGGAGTTGGATGGATCATGGCCGTGGGTTTCTTGGTGATGGCTGGCATTTTGTTCACATCTATGGCGGTAGCCGGTGTGAGCAAGTGCTGTTTTCTTGTTCTTCTCTTTCCGTTGGTGGCCTCGGTGATGAGTTTCTGCTACTACGTGAAAGTAGAGAAGCGACACCTGGACCGCCTTCGTTTGGAGGCGGAATTGAGGAAAGTTGCCGATTCTTTCTTCGGGGATATGGTCCTTTAGATGCCTTTTCCCGCTGAGAAGAGGATTCGGAAGCAGGAATTGATTTCCTGCGGGCTGGGGAAGGGAAGGGGAGGAGAGGACGCGGAATTCGATTTTCGAAATTCGCTGGAGGTTTAGTTTCTGGAAACCCAGAAATCAAACACACAATTAAATAGCAGGAGTACTGGACTGACTTTTTTGAAAATTCGTCGTCCCTTAAAGATCAAATAGTAGGAACTGAATTTTCGGAACAGGTCGTTTGAACGTGAAGGAAGAACGTCAGCGTCTGGTCTAAAGTTACGTTGAGGTTTTCGTAAAATGAAACGACCCAGAGATCGTGGTGGAGATTGGAATAATGAATTCGAGAACGAGGCGCGTCCTCTGTAATGCGTAGCCGCGGAAAGAAAGCGCATCACCGTCTACAGAGAAGTAACAAAATGTTACGTGTGTTGAACCTCACGTGCACTTGGACGTGGAGGTGTTTTCTCTCCTCCACCCTCCCGCTGAACGCGAAATTTTGGAATATCCCACAATAGGAATAGCAGGCGGAAGAACGTCCCGTCAACGATATCCACTTGAAACTGCATCATCTTGGCACACGGCATTTAAAGATTCAATGTCTCTGGCATAGACCTTAGTGTTATCTTCTGCTACTGTTTTCCCGTTATCTGGTCCGGCGTTTGCAATGATGTCCTGGAATTACGATTGCGTGCTTCTGTCGATCTCTAGGAATGCGCAAGTCCGATCTTAGTTTCCGTTTGAAATACTTCTACCGCGCGAAGCTGGAAACCCCAGTCTGGTCCTATTTTGTGTACTTCGTGAACAAGCATTAATTGCATTTTCGTATATTATTACTGTCGCCGCGTGCGCTCTACAGGAACGTACCCGTAAACCCTTCGCAGTTTGTCCGTGCGCATGCGCAGAAGGTGTTCACGGGAAAACCCCAAGTCGCATTTTGTGCGGTCCTGCACGTCGGGTTTACCCGCTTCATTCTGTATAAAAGAGAAGGTATCGACGGGAATCGTCACAAACTTTTCTGATTTTGCAGTGTTCTGAGCTGTGTGGTCCGGAAAATTTTTTTTGGCTGATGGAGACTTTTGCTATGCCCGTTGCTCTTACGATGCCGTTTGGCTTGGAAATGCCTTGGAGTCAGGGTTTTCCCGCCAGACGGCGGGTCGGTCTTCCTACGACTTCGAGGGGAGTTCTCTTGGGAGTTGGATGGATCATGGCCGTGGGTTTCTTGGTGATGGCTGGCATTTTGTTCACATCTATGGCGGTAGCCGGTGTGAGCAAGTGCTATTTTCTTGTTCTTCTCTTTCCGTTGGTGGCCTCGGTGATGAGTTTCTGCTACTACGTGAAAGTAGAGAAGCGACACCTGGACCGCCTTCGTTTGGAGGCGGAATTGAGGAAAGTTGCCGATTCTTTCTTCGGGGGATATGGTCCTTTAGATGCCTTTTCCCGCTGAGAAGAGGATTCGGAAGCAGGAATTGATTTCCTGCGGGCTGGGGAAGGGAAGGGGAGGGGAGGAGAGGAGAGGAGGCGGAATTCGATTTTCGAAATTCGCTGGAGGTTTAGTTTCTGGAAACCCAGAAATCAAACACACAATTAAATAGCAGGAGTACTGGACTGACGTTTTTGAAAATTCGTCGTCCCTTAAAGATCAAATAGTAGGAACTGAATTTTCGGAACAGGTCGTTTGACTTCGACAATGAAACGGCCCAGTGATCGTGGAGGGGATTTATGATTAGAATTGTAGAAAAGCCCAAAACGAATTCGAGAACGAGGCGCGTCCTCTGTAATGCGTAGCCGCGGAAAGAAAGCGCATCACCGTCTACAGAGAAGTAACAAAATGTAACGTGTGTTGAACCTCACGTGCACTTGGACGTGGAGGTGTTTTCTCTCCTCCACCCTCCCGCTGAACGCGAAATTTTGGAATATCCCACAATAGGAATAGCAGGCGGAAGAACGTCCCGTCAACGATATCCACTTGAAACTGCATCATCTTGGCACACGGCATTTAAAGATTCAATGTCTCTGGCATAGACCTTAGTGTTATCTTCTGCTACTGTTTTCCCGTTATCTGGTCCGGCGTTTGCAATGATGTCCTGGAATTACGATTGCGTGCTTCTGTCGATCTCTAGGAATGCGCAAGTCCGATCTTAGTTTCCGTTTGAAATACTTCTACCGCGCGAAGCTGGAAACCCCAGTCTGGTCCTATTTTGTGTACTTCGTGAACAAGCATTAATTGCATTTTCGTATGTTATTACTGTCGCCGCGTGCGCTCTACAAGGAACGTACCCGTAAACCCTTCGCAGTTTGTCCGTGCGCATGCGCAGAAGGTGTTCACGGGAAAACCCCAAGTCGCATTTTGTGCGGTCCTGCACGTCGGGTTTACCCGCTTCATTCTGTATAAAAGAGAAGGTATCGACGGGAATCGTCACAAACTTTTCTGATTTTGCAGTGTTCTGAGCTGTGTGGTCCGAAAAATTTTTTTTGGCTGATGGAGACTTTTGGTATGCCCGTTGCTCTTACGATGTCGTTTGGCTAGGAAATGCCTTGGAGTCAAGGTTTTCCCGCCAGACGGCGGGTCGGTCTTCCTACGATTTCGAGGGGAGTTCTCTTGGGAGTTGGATGGATCATGGCCGTGGGTTTCTTGGTGATGGCTGGCATTTTGTTCACATCTATGGCGGTAGCCGGTGTGAGCAAGTGCTGTTTTCTTGTTCTTCTCTTTCCGTTGGTGGCCTCGGTGATGAGTTTCTGCTACTACGTGAAAGTAGAGAAGCGACACCTGGACCGCCTTCGTTGGGAGGCGGAATTGAGGAAAGTTGCCGATTCTTTCTTCGGGGGATATGGTCCTTTAGATGCCTTTTCCCGCTGAGAAGAGGATTCGGAAGCAGGAATTGATTTCCTGCGGGATGGGGAAGGGGAGGAGAGGAGGCGGAATTCGATTTTCGAAATTCGCTGGAGGTTTAGTTTCTGGAAACCCAGAAATCAAACCCACAATTAAATAGCAGGAGTACTGGACTGACGTTTTTGAAAATTCGTCGTCCCTTAAAGATCAAATAGTAGGAACTGAATTTTCGGAACAGGTCGTTTGACTTCGACAATGAAACGGCCCAGTGATCGTGGAGGGGATTTATGATTAGAATTGTAGAAAAGCCCAAAACGAATTCGAGAACGTGGCGCGTCCTCTGTAATGCGGAGCCGCGGAAAGAAAGCGCATCACCGTCTACAGAGAAGTAACAAAATGTAACGTGTGTTGAACCTCACGTGCACTTGGACGTGGAGGTGTTTTCTCTCCTCCACCCTCCCGCTGAACGCGAAATTTTGGAATATCCCACAATAGGAATAGCAGGCGGAAGAACGTCCCGTCAACGATATCCACTTGAAACTGCATCATCTTGGCACACGGCATTTAAAGATTCAATGTCTCTGGCATAGACCTTATTGTTATCTTCTGCTACTGTTTTCCCGTTATCTGGTCCGGCGTTTGCCATGATGTCCTGGAATTACGATTGCGTGCTTCTGTCGATCTCTAGGAATGCGCAAGTCCGATCTTAGTGTCCATTTGAAATACTTCTACCGCGCGAAGCTGGAAACCCCAGTCTGGTCCTATTTTGTGTACTTCGTGAACAAGCATTAATTGCATTTTCGTATGTTATTACTGTCGCCGCGTGCGCTCTACAAGGAACGTACCCGTAAACCCTTCGCAGTTTGTCCGTGCGCATGCGCAGAAGGTGTTCACGGGAAAAACCCCAAGTCGCATTTTGTGCGGTCCTGCACGTCGGGTTTACCCGCTTCATTCTGTATAAAAGAGAAGGTATCGACGGGAATCGTCACAAACTTTTCTGATTTTGCAGTGTTCTGAGCTGTGTGGTCCGGAAAATTTTTTTTGGCTGATGGAGACTTTTGCTATGCCCGTTGCTCTTACGATGCCGTTTGGCTTGGAAATGCCTTGGAGTCAGGGTTTTCCCGCCAGACGGCGGGTCGGTCTTCCTACGACTTCGAGGGGAGTTCTCTTGGGAGTTGGATGGATCATGGCCGTGGGTTTCTTGGTGATGGCTGGCATTTTGTTCACATCTATGGCGGTAGCCGGTGTGAGCAAGTGCTATTTTCTTGTTCTTCTCTTTCCGTTGGTGGCCTCGGTGATGAGTTTCTGCTACTACGTGAAAGTAGAGAAGCGACACCTGGACCGCCTTCGTTTGGAGGCGGAATTGAGGAAAGTTGCCGATTCTTTCTTCGGGGATATGGTCCTTTAGATGCCTTTTCCCGCTGAGAAGAGGATTCGGAAGCAGGAATTGATTTCCTGCGGGCTGGGGAAGGGAAGGGGAGGAGAGGAGGCGGAATTCGATTTTCGAAATTCGCTGGAGGTTTAGTTTCTGGAAACCCAGAAATCAAACACACAATTAAATAGCAGGAGTACTGGACTGACGTTTTTGAAAATTCGTCGTCCCTTAAAGATCAAATAGTAGGAACTGAATTTTCGGAACAGGTCGTTTGACTTCGACAATGAAACGGCCCAGTGATCGTGGAGGGGAGTTATGATTAGAATTGTAGAAAAGCCCAAAACGAATTCGAGAACGTGGCGCGTCCTCTGTAATGCGTAACCGCGGAAAGAAAGCGCATCACCGTCTACAGAGAAGTAACAAAATGTAACGTGTGTTGAACCTCACGTGCACTTGGACGTGGAGGTGTTTTCTCTCCTCCACCCTCCCGCTGAATGCGAAATTTTGGAATATCCCACAATAGGAATAGCAGGCGGAAGAACGTCCCGTCAACGATATCCACTTGAAACTGCATCATCTTGGCACACGGCATTTAAAGATTCAATGTCTCTGGCATAGACCTTAGTGTTATCTTCTGCTACTGTTTTCCCGTTATATGGTCCGGCGTTTGCAATGATGTCCTGGAATTACGATTGCGTGCTTCTGTCGATCTCTAGGAATGCGCAAGTCCGATCTTAGTTTCCATTTGAAATACTTCTACCGCGCGAAGCTGGAAACCCCAGTCTGGTCCTATTTTGTGTACTTCGTGAACAAGCATTAATTGCATTTTCGTATATTATTACTGTCGCCGCGTGCGC
>QLNU02006585.1:0-10613 GCA_006491805.2 Dysdera silvatica | reverse complement strand
GCGAATGTCAGAAATAGACTTCGAGATTACAGTATATTTGGAAAATACACATACTTTAGTTTTATGTCTAGATTGTATTCCTAGACAATATAATTCCTGGATAATTGATATGCACGACTCTGGATTCAAACCCACTATAATGTTAATATCAGTGGCGGCTCGCGTACAGGCCCTGTGGAACTGCAGCACCCCCTATTTCAACTTGATATTATCGATAACGTTTAATATAATGAGTCCTTTTCTCTTTAATTCTTTCTTTATACTTGCATAATATACAATTCTTAAGCTTAATGTCAGTAGCCATCCCCCAGTTTATGAAAAAGATTCAAAAATTTTTGTATGGAACTGTGCGCTTTACAGTTCCAGAGGCGTGGTGTTTGACTTTTGTGCGCATGCGCACATAGGAAGTTACACCCGAGGCTGCGAGGGAGAGAGAGAACACTGTCGCTCCCGCAGTGCCGACCCTGGCATGTTGGTGGAATGCATTTTTTTTTACTCCGCGTGCGTTGTGCTTTAAAACCGTGTCCCATAGTCTTGAATGTGATAAAGTGTAGAATTAGATTATTTTTCTGCTTCCAGCTGTTCTATTTGATTCATTTGTTTCGGTTCTTTTGTTTAACAGAAAACTTTAACCATGACCTTGCATTCCCAAGGAATAAGTTCTGTGACTGTAAGTATACTTCAAGGGCTTAAGTTTTCATAGCTGTCTCTCCATGAGAAAGTTGCAGTTAAGAAAACAGGTCTTTCAACAACTCATATTCTAATATCTCAGCCAGGCATAAGCAACAACAAGAAATATACTCGTAGCTTTAATTCTTAATTGTATCAACGGAAAAGTTGGATTTGCGGCTGTCAAGTAAAAAATGCACTGTTTTGCTTCCCGTATTTGCTGTTTGGGAGTGCTGTAACGTGGACAAAAGATTGTTTTAGAAATATAAACAAAATGAAAGAAAAAACTGAAAACCAAGAGAAGTCAAAGAAGCACGCTGATAATGTAGTTTCATTGTCACTTTTAGAAACCGCAAGTATTAAGGAGAAACTTAGAGAGGCATATAGACCTCCAATCAATGAGAATAATATAAAGATTAAAAAGAACCGTGAAATTTTTTCCAAAATAATAGACTGCAGTTTCTTTTGTGGAAACTTTGAAACTCCCTTACGTGGACATGGTGAAAAAGACGATTCAGTAAATCCATGGGTATTTAGAGGATTAGTAAATTTTGTATCTGGATTAGATTCAGATTTTAAGAATCACTTAGAAACCAGTACAGTCTTCGAAAATGTTTCTAAGACCATTCAGAATGGATTACTTGACTGCCTGCTACAAATATGCCATGAGGACATAAGGACTGAAATTAGGAAAGCTCCCTGTGTAGCCGTCATGGTTAATGATACACCAGATGTTTCGGAACACACTCAGATGGTCCTTGTTCTACGGTACGTATTGAATAGAGAAATATTTGAGCGTTTATTGGGATTCTTTATTCCAGAAAATCAAACTGCAGATGGCATATCAAAACGTATTTTAGAACAATTGGACATAATCTTTCAAGGAAATGGACAAACACTGATAGCTCAGAAATTTGATGGTGCAAATGTCATGATGAGCATGAAAAGTATGATAGCAAAATATCAGGAGTTCAATCAGGAAGATGTCGACATGAAAAGCAAAATATCAGGAGTTCAAGCAAAAATAAAAGCAGTTTATAATAATACACATTTCATTCACCATTAGGCACATCAACTTCATTTAATAATGAGAAACGCAGCAACTATTATACGAAACGAAGGAATATTTTTCTCTAACATTCTGACTATTCCAACATTCTTCTCAAGATTACCGCAACTTGTGTACATTCTCTAGAAACCTATGGAAGTCAGCATTCCACGTCCATCTTCTACAAGGTGGAACTTCAACATACGGACCATAAACAGAGTTCATGAAAATTTGCAACCTTTAAAAAACTGCCTTACTGAAATTCAGTCAACATCAAATACAGATCAAACCATTGCAGAAGCACAGGAATTTTAAAATACCTGAGTAATGATAATTGCTAGTTTTGGTTAGAACTTTTTCATCAGATTATTCTTCATGTTGAAATAATTTACCACCAAATGCAATCTCAAGAAATTAGTGTGCTTAAAGTTAATGAATATATAACAAATTTCAAAACTGCTATTTTAGAATTGAGAAACTCAAAGTACTGTGAGAATCCTTCAAAGACACTCATGGCAGAAGCTAAGGAAGTGTGTGACCGTATACGTGTTGATATAATGGACAAATATTCTTCCACTAAACACTTAGTAGATGCTAAATTGTTCAACAAGAAATGCTTCACTAGCTTTAAGAATGAACATCCTACAGAATAGATAGTACTTACCACTGAGCATATCCCATGATTGACAAAGAAAAGCTTGAAACTAAACTAAAAGCATTCCATTGTAGGTCTGATATTCATGAATATTGCAAATTAACTGAGCTGCTGAATTGTATCATGGAAATAATCTAGATGATGTTTTTAGTGAAATTATGAAACTGATAAAAATCCTCTTGACAGTTCCCATGATTACATCAGAGGCAGAACGCTGCTTTTAAATATTGAAAATAATAAAAACTTTTCTAAGAAACACTATGAATTCGGAACGACTAAATGCGCTTGCAGTACTTTCAATGAAGAAAAATTTCCTCAGTTGTCATCCAGAGATCAAGAAGAAAATTATGGATCTTTTCGCACAAATTAAAACAACACAATGGATTTTGTGCATTGAGTCTGATATAACAAAACCAGTACCACACGATGATATAATCAGATGTTTTGGCGAGAAGGAAGCTAGACGTCATGTTTTCCATTTAAATACCAGTGTTCGATGGGCTTTTATTTTTTGCTAAAATTGAAATTTATTTCAGTAAAATTGAATTTGATTTATTATATGCAAAGAAGAGATAATACTTCAATATAAGTTCATATTGTTGAATATTTATGTTTCATAGAAATAAAATACAGGGTACCAAAGAGGAATTACATAAAAAGGTTAAACACTGGTAAAATAGCAATGAAAAAGATCACTCAAGCTTTCGGACGCATCAGCAGCAGTCCTTCATCAGGAGTAATGACGATGTTATGTTTCTGTCTCTTTTTATACTTGAAATTTCTGGAAAAAAACCGTCATCAGAGTAGTCCCGCAGAATGGAAAAACCCGGTGGGAACCAATGGGAGGCCTCCAATAGAAATCATGGAAAAACCCAATGGGAACCAATGAGAAACCCATACTGCGGGCTACCTAATTTGGAGGTCCCATACATTTCAAAGTAAGAGTTGTTTATAAGTTTCTGGAAGTGGTTGTGATGTATTAATGGCTTTCCCATGTAGTTTGTAAGTTTCCCAAGATTCTAAGAAGAGTCTATTATTCTTGTTTGTGATGTGCCGGTGTAGTATTTTTGTTGAGTCCCAGTCGGGTTCGTGTCCGTGTTGTAAAGCGTGTTCTGCCAGACGTGAGGCTATGTCTCCTTTCGCGAGTGCTTGTTTGTGTTCTTTTCGTCTTGTTTTGATCATTCTTTTTGTTTGTCCTATGTAATGTTTGTTGCAGTCTTTGTATGGTATTTGGTATATTGCGCCTGTGAGATCTTCTGGTGGAACTGGGTCTTTAACTTTTGTAAGTTGTTTGCGAAGTGTTGTGACAGGGGAATAGAATGTATGGATATTTGCCTCTTTAAGGATGCGAGAGATTGTTTCGGAAATGCCGTGAATATATGGAATAGATATTCGGGTGTGAGATGTATTGTTTAAAGATGTACTATTGGGTCTACAGTTTCTGAGAATGAATCGTTTAGGGTATCCATTATTTTTAAGTGCCGTGTGTGTGTGTTTTGTTTCTGTGTTTGAAAGTGTTTCATTACTGCAGTGAGAATTCACTCTAAGACTTAATGTTTTAACAACGGAAGCTTTGTGGCATGTTGGATGATGAGATTTAAAATCGAGATATCTGTCTGTATGTGTGGGTTTACGGTAAACTGAGGTACTGAGTTATGTTTCAATTTATGAATTTGTTTTTTCAACATATTTATTGGCAATACAAAAGTTTTTGGCATATATTGAATGTAGCAATTTTTATGTTTTTACCACTGAATGGGGGGAAGCGGGGCGGACAGGTGGGAAAGGACGGCAAAAATAGCTTAGGGGCGGCAAAATTGTGAATCCGCCCATGGTGCTATTGAAACAGCTGTCAATGTTATTAAATTTTAATTGCGATGATTTTTGTTATTATTTTGTTTATTAGTTTCGCGCAGTGTATTGCCATATGACTTTCTTCTATGGGTAGTTTTATATTAATTATATTTTTGTGTCTAGTATATGTTTGATATTATACGGAGGAAGTTATTCATAAAAACTCAAATTTGGTTTACTATTGCTTTGTCACTATTTTAGTGACTATTTAAATAATTTGACTGATTTTTGCCTGTGGTGTGTCCATAATAAATTTTAAAATTATGGCTGATTTACTTTTATTGAGATAGTAGAGCAATTTGTGACTATGGCGAAAGGAAATATTTGTTCTGCGTTTAAAAATGTCTCATTTCATAAACGTTTCAAGCACTGGCGTACGCAGGGGGTGTTGATGGGGGTTGTAACCCCCGATTGTAATGAAATTTTGTATATTTAACATAGGAATATATGAGTTGTAGCTCTGTAACCCTCCCCCCAATCGAGCCTATAACCGCCCCCTTACAAACTTTCTGCGTACGCCTATAGTTTCAAGTAACAAAACCCAAAAGACATTCCGCCTATTAGTTGTAAATCTATTAAGATTTTTCAAAGTTAAGATTCAAGATTTGTGCTGTGGTTAGATAAATAACGTGAAGATGTGAAAAGAATTTTGATGGTAATCAAAATTTTCATCAAACCAGGTTGAGGTTTTCAATTGAGGAAATTTGATGGTTTGTATTTTATGGCGAAATGATGGTTAAGATCACGATTACTCCAGAACTTACAGTTTTTCGAAGGGCAGGCATTTCTGTCGACTAGAGAACTTAACCGCGGAATAATAAACCGCGGATCAACAGGAAAAAAAATAGAAAGCGTTCCTTATCAACGGGATTCGAACTCGTGTTTTCTACGCGGCAGACAAACGAGTTGGTTCTACGCCACTGCGCAGCTCTATCTGTGAAAGAAAGAGAAATACCCAGTATTCTCTCTTCATCTCTTACACATGTGCATTTATTATTAATATACATTGTTGTCATTGGCGTATGGCAAGGGGAGGAGTTAGGAGTACCTTAGCTCTCCCTAGACCTCCAGATTAACGAGGCTAATGAAAGAAGTATGCGTTAAAGAAGTTGAGCTAAGAGTTTTAATTAGAGCCGTAGCCAGGCTAGGGGGGCCATAGGGGGCTGAGCCACCCTGGAAATGTAGTCAACCCCCGGAGTATATTTGTTCCTAAAAATAAAATATTGCAGACTTTTATTTTAAATTTTTTGTTTTGTATTAAATTGTACATGATAATGGAAATTGTTCTTTGACGATAAAGATGTGTTCAAAATAGCTTTCTATGGTAGATCTTGTGCATATAATGTTTTGTTTACATAGGTTTAAGTCTTCTTCATATACTTTGTAATAAAGATAGGGGAATTTATAGAGGTATACTAAAATTTATTTCTTAATGCAAAATTTACGTTAACAAATTTATTTATTAATGTTAAATATATTAGTCTTATATATTTAGTATTATTAAATAAAATACACGAAACATTTACGAATTTTAAACCCCCCTGTAGCTTTCTGAGCCTCCCCCTTAACTTCAGAGCCCCCCTATATCATGCTCCAGGGGCTATGTGCCTGGTTTTAATAGGGTGTCTCAAAGAACGGATATTCTATCAATTTAATCTCAATTTTGCTTTTTTTTTATACCTCTGAAAAAAATTTTCATCTTTGTTTTTTATAAATTCCGAAACGGTTGGAAATTCGCTGGTCTTAGAAACTGGAATTTTCTTATATATATCGAAAAGTGCGAGTGAAAAATATAAAATATAATTAGATCTGAAATGAAATGGAACTTTTGCTTTCAAAGTACGCAGACGCATAGACGACGTGGGCAAAAACAGGCTAGTAGGAGACTTTTAAATTGAGTTTGTGCGCAGTGATATCATTTTTTTACATGTGTTTATCGAGTCATTATACTTTGGAGGTACGTTGGTTGATTTTTGAATCAATGTTCTTCAAGGTGACTTATTCTGCCTGAAGATAGTTTCCTTGAACTTTCACAAGAATCGACTTTTAAAAGGAAACGTCTTTTTGGCTAGCACTGCCATCACAAATCCAGAATGCAAATAAAGTTTTCCGCATACTTTGTAAATCCCCATTCTTTAAGAATGTGTATAACATACATAAGATATTATTGATCATCCATATCAAAGGTGATTAATAATTTTGTTGTATGTTTTCTTATCTGATCAAGAGGTTTCCTTATTATATTATATGCAATTTTGCTCCCTCCCTTTTCCCAACAATGGTTTATTGCGTTTCATTAATTCATTAATTTGCCATCAAACTTCACGTATTAATGCCGAAAACACTTTTACGGTCAATTGGAAAAATTCTTTATATAACGCAACAATTTTATAGAATTTTTGTCCAAATAAATATTTTTCTATCTGCTAGTGGAGACAATTTTATAGCGCTTCCAGTGTGAGGGAAACTACTGCTGTTAAGGGACTCCTCCTTTTCAGAGTGATCACCTCTTTTTGTAACAGCACTTGCCACGTTGAATGATTTTTCTTTCTGTGCAAGGGATCTTTTCTACATAGATCGGTTTTTAAACCATCAACCTACATTCTCTAATTATCTTTTCCAAACGATCAAGTTTTTTATAGTAGTTGTTTATGTGTACTCACCGTCCTCTTAAACGACCAACGTTTATATTTCGTTCAGTTGCTCTGAACTGTCACAACTTTTTAGTACTTCTTTCTGCGTATGTAAAATCCTTTCTATGCAGACCATTCTCTAAATCGTCCAACTCTTTTATTTCAGTTACCTGCTCTAAATGATCACATCTTTTGACTACGGTTATTTCTTTCCGAATATGTGCAGCAAGGACATTTTCTATGCAGACTACTCCCTTAATCGTCCACCCCTTATATTCTGGTCACCTCCGCTAAATGACAACATTCTTTCATAACGACTCCTTGAACCCAAAAATTACAGTTAGTACAGGAATGAGATATCACGGCAAAATTTACCAGATAACACAATTTCAATGGGATAGAAAAATGATAAGTGATGAGTAAATGATATAACTGAAACAGAAAGATACCCAGAAATATTAAAAATATCTAAAATCTTATCAATTTACAAAAAGGGCGATAAACAAGAAGTTATAAATTACAGACCGATATCTATCTTATCATCAATAAATAAAATTATTGAAAAAATAATTTGCAATAAAATAACATCCTTTTATGAAGATGCATTATTAAGACTTAAAACATTTGTAAAGGACAAATTAAATAATAGAAAAATAATCATAACTGGCATTTATCGACTTAACAAAAGCATTTGATCTAATAAATATAAAAAATTTAATAAAAAAATTTGAACGATATGGCATAAGGGGTAAATTACTGAATATAATAAGAAGTTATTTTACAAATAGAAAGCGATACACAAAGAGTGAATGAAGGAAATCAAGTATGATAAACATTGAGCAAGTAGTACATAAGTTTTTAATATAGGACCACTTGCTTTCATCACATATATGAACGATATAGATAGCATAATAGAGGGGGGGAAGACTCAGAGAATTTAACCAGAGAAGAAAACTTAGATGGACTACTTATATTATTTGCAAATGATTTTAGTATTGCAATAGCTGGAACGGACATTGGGTTAATAAAGGATAAATTAAATAGAAGATTATAAATATTACAAAAATGGACAGATGGATTAATAATAATTACAGAAAAAACGAAAATAATAAAAATAAAATATGATTATAAAGATTTTTTTAAAATAAACAATATACATATTGAACAAGTAAAAAAATAAAAATTTTAGGAACACATGTGGAGGAAAAAAAAACATGGAATGAACATATCAGTCAATTAATTATAAACCTCAGAAGAAATACAGGAATTATAGCATTAAATACAGATACCTCACCATCAAAATTATTAGTACAGTCATATCACTCTCTAATACTATCAAAAATAAATTATGGAATAACGTCATGAGGTACTACAGGAAAAACTAGTATAGTGAAAATTCAGAAGATTCAAAATAAATTCATAGACATACTGAGATATAAAGAGAAATTAACAAAAGTTGAAATAATAAAACGATATAAATTATTAAACGTAACAGAAAATATGGAATATAATACTATACTTATAACATATAATAGAATTAAAAATAATAAACGTAAAGACTTCATAAAAATGAATGAAAACACGTTGGGGAAAAAACTAGATATAGACGAAATTACATAAGACCGAAACCAAATACAAACGAAGGCAGAGAAAATATAAATTATTTTGGAATAAAATTATGGAAAAAACTACCGAAGTGTTTAAAACAAATAAATAGTTATTCACAATTAAAAAAAAAATTAAAATATTATTATACATCAAAAAGTTGATAGACAATTCGGTGTAATGGTGAAAATGCACGTTGAAATCTTCTTTTATCTGATATTTCTGTACTTAGGTTCGGATTTTGTGTTTTTTAACCTGTATCTCACATTTTTGTGCATTTGTTAAAAATATTTTACATTTTACTTTATAAAGAAACTTAGAGAAAAATTTGTTTGATTTTATTGTTGGAAATTTTAAAATATATTGTACAAAAGAGAAAATAAAGATATATTGTATTCGATAAAAAAATCGTGTTTTTACTATTATGCAATAAAATGTTGACTAACAACTTTAAAAATATGGTTAGGTAAAAGCACCCAAAAATGCACATACGTACCCTTGGCATGAGGGCGACGTTAGTGCTCCACGAATAATTTTTCTCTTGCAAAGTGCTCCGTGACACAAAAAATTTGAGAACCACATTGAGAAAAATTTGAGAACACGAGGAATTTATAGTTATAAGCGGATTTTACCATGATATACGGTATGTATTTAAATTAAAATATAACACTTTAGTCATAGTTATTAGTAAACAATATTATAAAAATCATTCGGTTATTTATGAATGACTAAGAAATATATAGTTATTGCGTAAAAAACATGGTAGTTACAGTTGATATTTAACGATGATTGCACTATATATATATATATATATATATATATATATATATATATATATATACTCTCTCTATAGGCGTTTGCTAGAGACGGCAGGTTCAAGCCCCAGTATGTGGGGAGGAAAAAAAAGCCAGCGTTACTACGCTCATGGCGCGATGTCTTGATCGGTGAAAGTATTAATAATGAATAAAAATACCATTGGGCCATTAAAACCGGATTTGTAGCCTGCTGACGACATGCCAGCATCCGGAACGCCGTTGGGATACCCCTCGGTAACCCAGCGACGTGAAAAAGGCTATCTCAGACTATGATGAAATGAACCATAATCAAAATATGAATGGAGAATCGGTTGTCGCGCTCTTGAATCAGAACCGCATTCGGACTTTAAGCAGAGGCGTCTGTTCAAAAAATATGCAACAGTCTCTTCTTGGAGGTGCCGGCAGTTGTAGCGGTGCCTACAACTGTACGGCTACTAGAACCAACAGAGCCCATAGTGCTTTGCAGCCTAGTATAGGTGCAACCACTAGGGCTGAAAGAGCACGCCAGCGCATGTCATGGACAATAGATATGAACACCTACATCATGCGCACCTACTATACGATTACAAAGCTAGAAACAGACATGACAAATTACAGACTCACACCACGCCAAATTCGCCCAACAGTACCCACACCTGGACATCAGTATAGAAAGGATAACGACCCAGCGCAGGAACATAATAACCAGAAACCTCCTAGCAGAGCCCATACTACAAAGGTTAAGAGATGAAGTCGCCAATGACCTAGCAAACACGTCAACCAGTGTGGCTAACCCAGAAGCACCAGCTAGTAGCGCAAGAGAACCGCTCCAACCAAGCATAGAAAAAGAAGAAGAGAAGACGGACGTGGAGAAAATGGAAGAAGGTTTCCAATGTGCCCTGGCGGAATATAAAGGCTCGGATGCCGCAACAAGGCCAAGAATACCACGTCAACCGGCATCTTGGAAACTCTGCAAAGCAACCAAGATCCTCAACGAACATACTCTGCCACTACACCTACAGAACCACAACTCCCTGCAGGAAATACACACCGCCATATACTGTGCAGTAATAGCGGCATCACGCGCCAATGGGTACGAAGTAAGGAACGAAGGCCGAAGTAACAGAGGAAACAAAGCCCAACCACTATGGCAAGTGAGACTGCAAAAAAGAATAGAAGAGCTCCGCAGAAGCATAGGGCGAATAACTCAGTACATGCAGGGAAATAGGAGTAGGAAATTAGTGAGGAAAGTGAAGATGGCCCTTAAGAGAAATAGGACCCATACAAGACACGAAGAGCCCAATAAACACATCACCGAATATTTGGATACCCTCAAACAAAAACTGGGTGTATAC
>QLNU02006571.1:11649-21718 GCA_006491805.2 Dysdera silvatica | reverse complement strand
GTTGATGAAGTGATGGCGATGAAGGATGGTCATTGAGTGATAGAGTTTTAAAATAATATTTCAGAGATAAACATTGGCGATGTAAAATTAATTGAGGTTCTACAGCTTTAGCATATAAACTGGTGACTGGAGAAATCCGAAAGGCCCCAATGCACTATCGTAGATCCTTATGATGTATGGGGTCAAGTTTTTTTAAGTAACGACTGGCATGCTGAGCTGTATATAGGACAACCATAGTCTAATTTAGAATGGATTAATGCTTTATATAATCGCAGCAATGTGCATCGGTCAACTCCCCAGGACGAGTCAGACAGAACCTTAAGGATATTAAGGGATTTAAAATATTTGTCCCACAGGTGTGTGATATGGGAACGGAAAGTTAGGGAATGGTCAATGAATGCTTTTACATAATGAAGCATTCACAGTGGTGGGAAGATCTTTAACCACACCACTGAGCTTCAGTATAAAAAGAATAGGACTGAAAACACAGCCCTGGGGAACACCTTGTTCCTGTAGGGCATCGTGTGAAAGTGCAGATTCGATACACACTTAGAAAGTTCTGTGGTCTAAAAAATTTATGAAATTTGGCATATTGCCCTTAAGGGCATATTTTCAAGTTCAATCATATGCCTTTTCTATATAAAAAAAAAATATAGATGAGGTTTTTAAATTTAAAAGGTTATCTAGTCTTGATCTGACAGAAACCACTCAGACAGGACCCTCCTAGATGTTTGTAACCCTGGTGCTGAGACACCCTGTACATTAATTCAAAACTTTGAGCCAAAAAGTAGCTCCCTCACTGAAAGAGGGTGCTGCCTTTCCTATTAAGATCATTGTCTACTTTCAATAAGAAGTTTAGGGATATCTATATTTACTAGGAATTGTATACAATAACTTGGCTATCCAATTTTTACAGTAATACATACATATACACACTGAGTGGCCAAAAAAATATGATTGCCACTTACTCAAACTTCGACTTGTCTATGCAGCATGTGTGCTGACATAATAAACTGAATTCACTGATAAAAAGCTTCCTCCGGTCAGAAGCACCAGTAAAAGTTACAATTTGACTGTGAATGGGGGAAAAGAAGAGATTTGTTTGAGTTTAAAGAGAAATGAGGGGATGGTAAGGGATGGGGGGGGGGATATGTTACTGTGGCATATTGAATTTAAAAAGAGTTCGACCAAATTGTTGTGCTTTGTGTTTTTTCTGAGTTCTTGTTATGTTCAACATTGTTATAGTGTTTAATGTTGCCTGTATTTTTGCATTGTCATGTTTTTGTCAAGTCTACAGAGAAGGAACGGATGAAGAGAAAAAAAAGTTTTGTTTTTTTTATTATTATGATATTGTTAACTAATAGGGGCAGCACAGACTTCGTCAAACTCACGTTTTTTCTGGTGTTGCCCAGGCGAGATATCAACCATATAATGTATAAAAATCTTGGATATTGTGTATTTACATGTGATATTGAGCTGAATTTGTTTAAATAAATAAAAAAAAATAAAAATTCAACATCGCGATTAGAAATACATTTACTCAATATTGCGAAATTGGTTGTTTTTTTCAGTCGGGCAAAATTGGGACAACCCTGGTATTGAATACTGTACACCCCTATTGTATTAAGATGTAATATGCTTACTATAAAAGCATAAAAATAATCAGTTATTACTGACCTTATTTTTATATTCTTAATAGAAAACTACATTGGTGAGAAAAATATAGATTAATTGAAATTAAAAATATTAACTTTTATTATTATAAAGCATTACAAATTAAGGTAAGGAATTCATTTATCAGTATCAGTGATAATACTGTGCATAGATTTATAAATCTTGACCAACTTTACTGCTTTGTCTACATCAAGGTGGTTATGGAGCATTGACCACATCATACCAAATTTTTTAAAAATTCACTTTATAGCATTAGAACTTGCAGGACATGACAGTAAGTTTGAATTGAATTTGCAAAAGTCACTCGAGAGATCGTTTCCTTTTTCTGTCCTTATTACCATAACGTTCCACCACTTTGCATCTGGGAACATCTTCACATGCCCAGAAAACATTGGAGGGTAATATTCCACATACGTAATTGTATATGGCAAATAAACGTTCATGGGTATTTTTCAATTAACCAGTTTTCTGCTGCATCTTCTTGGGAAGTAGACGATCTCCTCCCTCTATATTTAGGGTTCATTATGTTTGCTAAATAATGGAATGGTTGAATAGCTTTGTTCATTCTTTTCAACACAATTTCCTTGTAAGGTTCTGATTCCAAACTTTTTGCTAAGTGAAGCCATAATTCTACAGCGTAGGGGGGATAAATTTGTATCATCCGATTGAAGGACGTATAGAATTCAGCTGACTTTTATCAACTGTTTTATCAAGTTCAAAGATTCCCTATAAATTTGCGCATTATGGTGAATTGTAGTGATGTAGTTTGGGATATTGTCAGCATGCCTGCATTGGATTTGCACATACTTGTGATAATTTTTTACACAGTATTGGGAAAGCGATTTTTTTGGGGGGGGGTATTATAAAATGGGTTTTATTAAAAAAAACCACCCGGGTTTTTTGGAGTTGGGCAAAATTGATACAATCTTATTTTTAGCTATCATTCATAGTGCAGGATTTGAAATTTCTTTTTGTAAGTAACACTGTTGATAACTGTTCTTAAATTTTGCTTTTAGTTTCACATCTTTTTGCAATTCGATTAATTCTTTCAACTCCAATGTTGCTGGTTTTTCTTCAATCTTTTGAAATAAATTGACTACCCGATTATGGATCTTCATACAAAAATAAGTCTTTACAAAACACATCCAAATGATTACAATAGACTTAAAGATGATTTTGTATCTGCTCTTTCCATCTAAGCCGGAAAAGTTCTGAAATTAGTAAAATACATAACATCCTATATTGAATTTGCGCAGAAATAAATTTGAAATAAATATGGCAACGATGGTTTCTTGGTTTTAATCAGATTGATGTAATTTGCTTGTCACTACAAATTCATTTCAGTAAGCTGCACAAATAGATATAACAAGTGAGTGATGTTACTCCTAGTCTTTTTTTTTATTTTTAAAGTGACCTCTTCGCAAAGCATCACTGTCATCAAAAAATTCAACAGTGTCAAAGAAGGTATACGTGCGACTCGCACATTTAACTTTCAGAAGCCATCAAACTTCAATACACTTGATTGAAAATGCAGAGCTTTCATCATTTTCTTTCCAAAGCTTTCGAAATAATCACTAAGAAAGAATGAACTTTTTATTAATTGCAATGATGATATAATGTAGTGCTTCTCAATCTTTATGAGGCTGCGGCCCGGTAATTTTTTTTTTTTTTATAAGACGAGAGCCCAGTAAATTCTTTCTTTCTTTAAGACGAGGGTCTGACCTAGACAAATTTTATTCGCAAATACCCTCCATTTTTTTAAAGTTCATGCATTAAACTATTATAAGTATGAATATGTAATTATGGCATAATCATAAAGAGTATATCATTACACTCCTACTGATACACACTTTTCTGGTACATTTCTTTACTGACTGGTTACTGGCATTTGCAAAACAGATGTTGTTTCATTCAGTTTTAAGAACAGAAGTTGCACCGTATGTTATTGTAATCAGCTTGTAGGCACATTTTATGGCAGGTCATAATGAGCAGAACACCCTTTCTCGAATGCTAAAAGATTTTACAGTCTAAAACTTCTCAAACATTCATGAATACGTGTAAAAATACACATCTTCGTCATCGGCAGTTGCTGCATGGATGTTATTTAGGCATCCTGGGTTTGAGCTTTCCAACGAATCTTTTTGTGACTATTATTCAGCTCAGAATATTTTCATGATAAATAAAATTCATAAAAAATGTTTAGAAAAATAAAATGGCAAATTCCAGAGGAATATCCCATAGCCAGATACCAGGCCATTGAGAAACACTAATGTAATGTACTGATTTATGCTGCAAATCACAAAGGTTTTTCACAGACAAATGTCGTCAATGAAACATACAAGAAATAGTAAAAACATTTAGTATTGCACTTTTCAAACAAGTATCACACCCACGAAAACATTCCATCATTGTGGACACTTCCTTCATCAGTTATTAATGCTAGACTACTGCAATGGGTTAGAATTTTTACAAACTACTGCATTGGTCCTAGAAAATATTCCACAGATAAAATGTTACTCCTCATTTTTTCAAATGTTTTACGTTTCGTTGGGATCTATAGAGGTTCATAATGTAGAATGAATTTCTTTGTTCTTACAGAATTTTTCAGACAACATGAAATAATGACTTCCTCTTTTTTGTGTCCGTTATTAGTCTTGCACACAGCATACACCTAGAGTTAAATTTTCATCTTTTGTGAAGCAGACGTAAGTGAGAAGAATTCACATTACTTGGCAGGGGTGATTAATCTTGCTGTATTGCAAATTTTATTTCTATTTGTATGTACAATGTGTCATCTACATTTTCAGCCATTTCATCTATGCATCTTTTAACTGAATTGTTGCTTAAAAGAATTGTATTCATTATACATGTAGTGGTTTATGCAAAACTGTACTTGGAGCCCCACTAATTGCTTGTATGATTAATTCATCAATTATGCATTGTTTTCAAAAATTTGGAAATGCAATGCAAAATGATACACAAAAACTATCCACATATTTTCTTTGCAACACTGAAAAATATACCTGACAAAACTGACTGTAGTCAACATTTGCAGGTATATTTTTCACTGTCAGTACGGATATATTGTCAGGATCAATTTCATAGGTGAAGTCGATTATGAAATTACTCAGAATACGCTAAGGTGCAAATAAGCTTCATGTACAATGCTCCCCACCCCCAACATACTTTTGACACTTTGTCACACACACACATTATCGCCTAGATTTTTCCACCACCTACTTTGGATATCACTGCAGCAGCACACTCCCATTCGCTAGCAAATACCTTGAGAACACACATATAAGTGCAAGGTAACTTGACGTAGTACAAGGTAGATAGGATTTATAAGTAAAAATCAAAGTTATAAGAACTTACAACTATTTCTACTTATAAATGCACAAAAGTATTACATTTTTTTTCATGGAAGAAAATTTACTTCTGAATAAACAATGGGTAATGAGGCGGCAATATTCAAGCAATTCCACTTACTGTAACCACAATCAATGATCTCATAGATGTATTCATGGTCTTCTCGCTTTACAAACCGGATGTATTTGCCGCCTCGTTTCAGGGCTGCGTCCAGCATCCCTTTCATTTTGATCCAGCTAGCTAGTGGATGACCAGGTTTCTTCAGTTTATAATAATCCTGAAAAGTTAAAAAGGTTCTAGTTTAGGCAAGAAACCATGGTCTCATTGGAAAGAAATATGAAAGTCCTAAAAGGGATAACTATATTTTATATATTATACGGTAACCTTTCAAAGCCAATTTACAAAGACACACCTTGTATATTTTAGCATATTCTTTTGGATATTCCTTGTTTCTTTTATTAATATGCTTCAAGGAAAATCTAGGTCTCATTTCCTTATTGTCATACCACTGCAAATTGGGATACTTGTTTTCCCGAAGAGCATCTTGCACAAAATCCAAAAGCTGTGATCCCAATTTCGGCATCTGTAGAAATAAAAAAGCATATGAACAAGGTTTAGAAATAAAATGTACAATAATGCCTGTTATTCATAACAGAATGCTATGGAAGTACAGTAAAAGCTCGATAAGCCGTCACTTCAGGGAGGAAAAAATCATGCCGTAAGACGAGTAACAATTGAAAATGCATTCAATATGCGTTACTGTAACAACTATTTAATTAAAAATTTATCATGATATTCTTATCAATAATATAGATTAATCATTAGAAATACAATATACTATGTAAATTATAAAAATAAGTTAACATTACCTCGATTTTTAGCTTTATTAGAACATTCAAACTTCAGTACTACTTCCCATACATGTATATTATACTATTTGCCTAATTTTGACTGAATCGAACACTTGTTAGAACAGTTAACTTCTTTCTCTAAAACATTTAATGTCTGAATTCATGATCTGTAGTATTTTGAACTGACTGAATCTCTTGGGACAGTGGGCAGGGTTTAAGTCAGCTAGTCTCGAAGCCTCTGGAAAAGGCTTTTCCTCTTCGGAGGGATGAGGTGTCTTTGGTTCTCTTTCCCAGACTTCCTGGTGTCAATCTTACCCTTCTATCACTTATTGTCCCTCTCAATATTCTTCACAGTTGTCTAGAGCAGCATTTGAATTAGCAATATGTAAGTGAGGGTTCGATTACACTGTTGTAAATGAGAAGTAGACAGGAATAAAAGAATCATGACTTATCCAGAGTGATGACTTGTCAAGGTTTTACTGTATATAAAATCAGCTAAATAATAGAATCAAGTATATTCTCGGTTTTGATTACATAGAATACAACCCACCAACACAGCACTTAATCACATTAATTTAATATAACACTATTTGGCACTACTGTAATGAAGTAATAACATGCCCATAGAAATAACCAGGGGGCGGTTTTACCCTCATCGCAATTAAATTTTGTACATTTAACATAAGAATATATAAGCTATAGCTCTGTAACCTTTCCAATTAAGTCCACCACCCACCCCTCTTCATGAACTTCCTGCCTATGCCTATGAACACGCCCTTCTAGCATGATGTGAATGGTTTCCCAGATCTTGAATCCTTGGAAAACTGAGTGTCTTTGTACTGTTAAACATAAAGAACACTACTCCTTGCACCATAAAACACAAAAAACACTACTCCTTGCACCATAAAACACAAAAAACACTACATATTCAATCACTTATTGTATTAAAATCAGTTGGTGCCTCTCTGTCTTGGATTTGATGATCATAGGGTTCGTACCAGGTTATAATCATAAAAAAAAGTTGGAATAGTAACCAAAAAGTATGAAAAAAAAAAAGTGATCAAAACCTAAAGAAAAAAAAAGTGATAACAAAAACAATGCAGAATATATTCAAATACAACGATAGAAAAGAAAAAAAATCCTCCCTAACCAACCCTATCTTTTTCTTTCTTCAAAGAGAATTTTTTTTTAAAAGTGATATTAGCAAACGAGGGAGGGGCACCCCCATACTAAAAATATGCAGATAATCATGGCACCACTATCTGTTGGCAGGGTGTCTATCCAAATTTTGTTTTAAACTTCCGCGATTTTTCCAGACCAGTAACAAAAAATTTCCAGGAGTAGTGTTTTCGTAAACTCAGCTACAGTGAACCTTTTTTTAATCAAATAAAAAGTTGCTGAACTACAATAAATAAGAATCAGATTTATTTAAATTATAATATCATTGTTTCTCAGACTTTTTAAATTATAGTCGTAAGTATAATGTCCTCCATCGACCCTGCATATTTTGACATCTCATGATTCACTTTAATGATACAGTCATCATTAAAATACATATAATAAAAGAAATTGTATAAACTTTTAAAAATTAAAAAATATTGCTATAATTACTAGAGTATGAATAAATTAAGAAGACACAGTCCTGATGAAATCCAATTTTAAACTTAGCCGACTTTTCAGGACCAAATCTTACTGGATTTTCTGTCACTAATTTTAGCAAACAATACATTACAATGCATTAAAATTTGCAAGTTTCAAGACCATAAAATCCACTATCACTTACACACCCCAAAAGCCGTTTTTAATTCTAATATTTACAAATACAAAAATTGTATTTAAAAAATACATTTATTTATACACTGAAAATTTGCATTAATTAAATATTTTACAACATTTTCACTCCACCATTTTTGAAATTATAAATGGCATAATAATGGAAAAGCTGATGCTTCATCTTTTATTCCATTTAAAAAGCGTATATGACTATATATAAGAGAAAGGAGACTCGTATGTTCAAAATCCCCTATAGATAATTTGGCTAAAATATGATGGGAGTTTTTCTTCTTCTTCTTTTCAAGTTTTAGTTACATATTTGGCAAACACGTTTCCTCCTGCGATATATTTGGACTTAATATAATTTTTTATTTTTTTTACATAAATTATATTAATTTCTTATGCAAAAAGGTAATTTTTGGAGGAAGTTTAGTCAGAAGTATAAGTTTTTAAAACATTTTCACGGAATGTAATGCAATATAAAATATTCAATTCAGGGAAAATTTTAATAATCTATATTTATTAAAACAATGTCCCCAAACAATGAATTTCAAATTTCCCTGACTTCCCCATGTTTTCTAGATTATACACCCTGTATTAAATTCCTACACCTTGAAATAGTTCAAATTACTAAGATTTGCCAACATCAGTATATGCACTGTGGTGCACCCCACTAAAAAATATACCGCGTCTGTTGAATTCATAAACAGTGCAATAATAAAAGTCGCAGAAAAGTGGAAGTTTTCAGAGAAACTCACCTATTATTCTTTGTTAGCTATTCGAGGAAGAAAGATGACGTTGACAGCTTATCAAAAAATGCGAAGACGCCAGGATTTTTGAAACAAATTAACTATTATTCTTCGTTAACTGCTTGAATAGAGAAAAGTAGTGTACATACCTTCCAAAAAGAATCGAAACTGGACGAAGCGTGAAAGCGCTCAATACGAAGCGAAAGGAAATCGACACTGCGCATGTGCGAGAATGAAAAAGGGAATTCCCGTTCAAACGCGCTATGTAATAACTGGGGTGTTCCTCTTTCTGTATAATTGGCGCAGTATAGCCAGGAATGCTCTTGCGCCATAACAAACAAACAAACATCTTTCTGTATAAATAAAAGAAAAAACTCTACATACAGAGGGAAGTGTGTAGAATGTAGAAGGATTAAATAATTCGAATTATTTTACATCACCAGAAAGGAGGATGTTATTATTACTGGGGCAGGCGGTTTCGGGGCACTTGCAGGAAAATTTTTAGTTTTGGACTATTAAATAGTTTAGGTGAATATTGTTATATTCGGTCGCGTTCATTTTTCACCGACAGTCACTTCACCGACACCACTTCGCCGACACATCATTAGGCAGACAATTTACTACACTGTTTTTAGTGCTGCAATTTATACTTATTGAATATTAATTTTCTTGACTTTATTCCATTCAGTTCCAACTTTTTTTTCTAATATTTAGATAGATATTTGTTCTTGAATCATATATAGTATTATGTAAAAATTTAAATCATTTTAATTTTTCTAAACTGATATAGTACTAAAATGTCATGTTTAAAACATAGGATCGTTATTGTTGATTAAATTTTTATGACGCAAAGAAAACTAATATCATGCTTCACCAAACAAAATAAATTTTGTTATGGTATGGGGGATGGTATCGTTGGCTTTGCCATCATAGCGATCGACGGAAATACTGTCTGGCGCAGTATAGCCCGGATGCTCTTGCGCCATAAAATAAATAAAACGATAATTTACAATGTAATTAATAGAACAAGTTTAAATTTAAACTACAAAAACATTGTAATTATTTTACTATTTTTTATAACAAGCGACTTTTTAAAAAACTTGAAGTTTATACAACAATTCAAAATATTAGAACAATCAAAAGAGGTACTGCGTTGTCTTATAAAATGCCTGATATTTGTAAAACTAAACAACGTGGACAAACGACAAAATTAGTAAGCGTTGATAATAAGCTGACGTATGATATATTGTTCATATGTGTCTAAAGAATTGATAGAGATTTTATGAAAAATTATTGAAATTTTTCAAAGAATTAAAATATTCCCAGCGCCGATTCAAAATATTAGAATATCTGTAAAATGATGTGATTAGTCAGCATTGATGATGAAATTTGCATAAATGGGGCCACTATAGAGTTAGTAAGCGTATAAAGGCTTGTTTGAAAATCAGCTTTAGTTAGTTGGGAGTTAAAACTGGGCTACACGAAAGATGTACTGGACGTTACTAAGACTGCGATTGTGACTCTGCGCAATGAGGGATTTACTCAAAAGAGAATTGCGGAAAAAATAAAATGCTCTCAAGGAACTAGGAGGAGAATTTTAAAAAATTATTCTAGAAATCAAAATTTTAAAAATAATCATGCATATAGTGGTCA
>QLNU02006571.1:0-11549 GCA_006491805.2 Dysdera silvatica | reverse complement strand
GTTGGTATCACTATGGCTGAGCGAAAAATATAATGAAAATAGAAAATGCTTAATGAGTGTTTTCTATTTCCGTTTTATTTTTTCGTCTATTTGTGTTTCATTCTATGTTTGAGCCTAACAGATATACTTACATAAGCAGAATGATCATTTGTATACTTGCATTGCTGAGCGAAAAATATAACGAAAATAGAATGAAAGACAAATTAAAATAAACTCGTGTTTGTAAAAATTGCAACCAATTGCAAGCCATGAAAGAATCACGTGATTAAGCTGAAATTTTCAGGAAATGCAAATTAGAGTATGATATTCAAATGATTGGAATTTCAGAGTCATCGCGCATGCGTGGGCTGAGCAGCGCCCTCTCAACTGCTCATGTATCACGAACAACCTCATTCAAGCACCTAGTCAAAGGGGGTCCTGGGAGGACCCCCCATTCAGGAAAAAAAGTTGAGAAAAAAGAGCATGAGAAGTAACAATGGATGAAGTGAATCCATTTTTGAAAATTTTCTTTAACCACCTTCCGTTTTATTTCAACCCCCCAACCTCTCCATTTTTTGTATATAATTGAGATCGTTAAATGTGTGATTAAACCAGAAATGATCAGTAATATATTCTACATATTCATTTACATATTTGCTGCCCGAATTATCATCGGGCCCAAATCTGGTCCGGTCGCTATTGAAGCAAACGTTCGCAGACGAGCTCACAAATCAATCACGGTTGCCGAAACAGCAGAGTCCCGATTGTTACGACGATCGTAGTTGGTCTGTAAGCTCACTTTAATAGTGACTGGACAAGAACCAGGGCTATTGCCTCATTGTCTTCTACTACAGAATCCTTGTGGGTGTCGTTATTATGTATTGACTTTTTTTGCAAAAACACATTACCCCACGGTTCCAAAAATGCAACTCACTTCAGTCCAGAAATTCACAATGAAATTACAGGCATTTTCGGGAAGCTAATTCAGGAAGAAATAGAAATGTCAACGATGCAGAGTGTT
This sequence comes from Dysdera silvatica, assembly GCA_006491805.2. Taxonomy (NCBI): domain Eukaryota; kingdom Metazoa; phylum Arthropoda; class Arachnida; order Araneae; family Dysderidae; genus Dysdera; species Dysdera silvatica. The sequence continues at coordinate 10,549 of QLNU02006571.1, read as the reverse complement.
CATCTATTATTGGAGACGAAACTCTTGATATTTCTGGTCAGGAACAGTTCTTAATATATATCAGATATATAACAAAAACCATCCTTCATTGAGCGAAGAATTCGTAACCTTTTTTTTTTTTCATTAACACAATTATCTGCAGAGAATGTGGCTGGAAAATTTTTGGATACATGCAATGACTTGGACATTGATCTAGACAAATTAATTGGTAAGGGATATGATGGAGTTTCTACAATGAGCGAATGCAAAAATTGTGTTCAAATAAAAATTCTAAAATGTTATCCAAAAGCGACATACGTTCACTGCGAAAGCCATTGTCTAAATTTAGTTCTCACTGTCTCTTAATGTGCCTTTAATCTCAAACAGCTTTGGAGTTTTAAATGAGGCAATTCAATTATTTAGACACAAGCAGGGAACCTTTTAGAAGAAAACGTTTCTAAGATATTACCAGAATAAAAACAAAATCGAGATTTGTGGGGTTTTTTAAAACAAAGTTTGTTGAGCGTCAGGTTTCTGTAAATACTTATGTTGAGCTTCTTGCTGCAATAGTTCAAAGTTTTCAAGACCTTGCAGAGAAGAACTGGCCATTTTCAAGCACTGTATCATAACTTTTATTTGCCATGAAGAAAGGAAGCTTTATTGTATCTATGCTTGTCCTTGACTACACTTTTAGCCTCACAGTATCACTTTCAGTATACTTCCAAGATCTTTAGCACGAACTAGCTTCTGCGGCAAGTTCAGTGAAGATATTCTGCAAATATTAAAGAATCTTCACACTGGCGATAAAGGTAAGAATGAGTTTCATAAGATCTTTCAGAAAGCTGTAACTGTTGGTAAAACTGCTTTCGAAACTCATATTGATGTCCCGAGATAAACGAAAAAACGAAACGGGACAACTGCCCACATAAATCTCCCAAGGAGTATTATAGAAGGTCAGTTTTTTACCATCTGTGAATAGCTTCATTGCGAATCTCGAACAACGATTCAGTCAAAATAAAAAGTTTTTATCTGCCGTTGTTGTTCCAGAAAAACTATACACCGAACAACGTAGAAATGATCAAAAAGACGGAAAGTTTACTATGAACATAGGATTTCTGAAACAACACCCCAAGCAGGGTGCATCTTGTGGTGAGAAAAATGGAAATCTAATCTACGAAGAAATCTGCCTTACCATCTCGAATTATGCTTATAATAGAAGCTTTTGATAAGAACTTCTATCCAAATTTTCGACATCTACTGTGTCTCAGCACCCTTACGAGTCTTTACATGCGAAGCTGAGAGATCATTCTCAGCCCACAAGAGAATAAAATCTTATTGAAGGAACAGGATGGATAATGAAAGATTAACTGGCTTAGAACTGATGTCCATACATTATATCTTTTAAAGCAGAGGACGTTTTAAGCCTTATAGCACGAACGGAGAAAAAAAAGGTTGATATTGTAATTTTATTCTTCTTATGACTTCCAAACATGTGTAACGGACACAAATGGCATAATTTGTAATTAAATTCATACAAAAATGTTTTTCCCATTTATTATTCAAAGCAACCAATAAGCTGTTACTTGTGTTCATGACGAAATTAGAAGCATTTACTTGTGCTATCAGTGGCATATGCAGTATCTTATAAAGGACGGTTTGGGGGTGCGCGAACTGCTACATTGTACTTTTCATTTTTTTTTCATCATTGAGGGGAAGAGTTTCATGGCCCCTATAGGCCATTCACCTCAACACACCCTTTAAACCTATGTTAATAAAATTTGTTTGAAGCTAGCTAAAACAATTATTAAAATTAAGAATTATAAGTAACCATATTGATTATTATACTATATTAGTGGTATATTTTTTGCCACCCACGTATTAATTACAGCTCAAACTAGAGCTTGTGTAATTTTGGAGAAAAAGAGACGCTTTCCCCATCCTGGATTCGAACCAGGGTCCCTCCGTTTAGCCCGGAGTGTCTTGGACCGCTAGACGAATGAGGACAGGAAACAACGCTCTCTTTCTCCGTATGTAAAGATGTTAAGGTATTATTACCCTCCGCAGGGATAACACAATTGCCAAATATGGTCAACACAGAAAAGCCTCCGGGGCGAGATTTTTGTGAGTTTTCGTGGGGGAATTTATTTTACAATAATTTTTTTTTTTTATAAAATTTTTAATTGATTACATTAATTAATTAATTAACATATTATGTTAATTGATTATATTGATTAATTAAGTAACCATATTATGTTAATTGATTATATTGATTAATTAAGTAACCATATTATGTTAATTGATTATATTGATTAATTAAGTAACCATATTATGTTAATTGATTATATTGATTAATTAAGTAACCATATTATGTTAATTGATTATATTATGTTGATTAATTAATTACATTAATTAAACATTCGATTTATAATTTTTTTTTGTAATGGACCCCCCCCCTTACGAAAATCCTGGCTATATGCATGTCTCAGCTGCTACGAATTGTGGGTAATCTTAACAGCAACCGGTACATCAATGAAGTTCTGGAGCCCGAAGTTGTTCCCTTCCTTCAAGGCATTCCCGGAGCTGTATTTCAACAGGACAATGCCCGTCCACATATTGCCAGGAATGTTCAAGACTTCTTTTCATCACAACAGATACAGCTTCTTCCTTGGCCTGCCTATTCGCCGGATATGTCACCGATTGAACATGTGTGGGATTTCGTTGGTCGGCGTCTCGCTCGTGATCCTCGTCCCATAGCTACTACAGATGAACTTTGGGGTCGCATATAAGCAACCTGGAATGCTCTTCCTCAGGCACACATTCAACATCTGTTTGATTCCATGCCACGTCGTATAGCATCACTTATTGCAGCGCGTGGTGGCTTCACCAAATACTGATTTTCGACATGCAATATTATTTTTTTGCTTTGTAATTTTAATCGTTTATTTGTATCAGTACAGGTCGTTTGTACATTAAATTTCATTCAATTCACACGAGTCCTTCATGATGTTGCAATTTTTACAAACATGAGTATAAATATATTAGCTTAACTGTGGAAAGAACTGACAAGTTAACGATTTTCCACGGTATCCTGAAGTGTACAATCTAAACTTGAACAAGTACGCACCATTATAATCAAGAGCGGATACAGATTTTCATTTGGGGCGGGAGGGATAAAGGACAGAAATTGCCATGGTCTTTGAATAAAACTCTTCATTTATCATGAAAGTTGGAATTTTTTACAGTGAAAAAATATAATTTTTGTGGACCTCCCCCCCCCATGTATCCGCGCTTGATCATAATAACGTACTGAAACGCAGGGAAATAAAAAACTTGACCTCACTAATGAGGACCCATGGTTTGCACCTTCGAGCCTATATATCACATACATAGGTTGGAAGATTTGCACAGATCTGCAATGTTAAGCGAGTTTCGGAGTCACGTGACGCCCACTGTAGTACATATAAGATCTCTGTGATTAAAGAGTACCAAAACAAGAATTGAAGCACAAAGATCTTATATGAATTGAACGAATATTAAACATGTTATGTTTTAGTAAAACTATCGTTCACTGCGAATAGAAATGTTCAACAAACACAATTTTTATTGTATTATGTAATACTAATAATACGAGTAATTATGTAATACTAATAATATTTTGTGATTTTATATATGAAAATAAGAAAGTAGCTATTTTTCAGATTTATAGCCTGAAGGTAATTAAAAGTAGCCCAAAAAGTAGCGTGTCGCTAAATGCGAAGGCACTTAAAAAATCTCCCAATCTGCTACTTGTAGTCCAATCTGGCATCACTGGCTTGAAACAGTAAAGTTTAGTACCTCTATCATGATTTCGGGGTGCATGAGTAGTGAGGGCTTAGGAATGCTGTGTATTTTGACAGGAAGGGTAAATTCCGAAGTATACAAGGAGGTATTTGAGCATTTTATTATTCCACCATTGGAAGATGTATTTGAGAATGACTTTTATCTTCCAACAAGACTCTGCATCTTACCATACGTCAAAGGCTATCACTGCTTGGCTTAATAACAATAAAATCAAAGTACTTCCTTTGGCCGACCAATTCGCCCGATTTAAACCCCATCGAGAGATATGTGAAGTTTAATGAAGAAAAGCCTTTAGGCTTTAGCTCCAAAGGACAAAAATGAACAAATGAGAGTTTGAAATCCGTTTGGACAACTATCAACAAAGATGACTACAAAAAATTAGTGTACAGCATGCCAAATCATATACATGACGTTATTAAGGCCAAGACAGATGCCACTAATTATACTATTTTTTTGCACGTTATTCTAATTTTTTGAACCGCTCTGAAAATTATTCCAATTTTTTGAATTTTTAGAAAAAAGTCATTGTAAAAACTTTGCAATATCATACTAATTTTTTTTTAAGTTACACTCATCTACAAAATATGTAAATGTGATAGTACACTTTAAAATTCTCAAGCAGACATTTCTACCGACATAAATGCAAATCTCAAACCACTATGTACTTTATTTTTCATTATTCTACTATTTTGAATTGGAATTGTAATGCAAAGTCGACTCATCTTGGTTTCTTTGAAAATTTGTCAATCACTTTATTTACATCAATATGAATGTCTCTGTGGGTGTATATTAAAAGTCTCTTCTGTCATCCGCGTTCGAAGCCAAGTTTGACGGCGCTTAAGGGCTAAAGAACTACGTTCTGCTGAAGCAACACCTACTGAAAACGTAGTTTGAAAAGCGAGTAGTTTGTGTATTTGTTGAAAAACGTCTGAATCGCGTATCTCCAAGATTTGGAGACTTTGATGTAAGACTTTTGCTTATTACTGTCGTAACAAACAACACACAAAATATTCTTCGTCTTTATTTATTTTATTTTTTTCTACTTAACCCTGACGGGGTGGAAGTTGCCCCCTCCGCCTCTCGCAGGATCCGCCAGTGGTAATTCGCCACAATTTTGAGTTCCATTCATTGGCGTACGCAAGGGGGTCGATTCCACCCCCTCATTTGGGAAAAGATTAACATTGGGTGTATGGGAGGCAAGTCATGATGAGATACCAAAAATTACTTCGGCCCAGCAATTTTGAGGTTGCGACGGCCTGTGATCGTAATTCGTGTTTTCATAACAAGTTCCGGGATACATAGGCGTAACAAAGAGTTCATAAGGGAGAGGGGTCTCAATGAGGGTTACAGGTTACGGCTCATATATTCCTATGTTAAATATACAAAATTTCATTGCAATGGGGGGTTACAACCCCCAAAACCACCCCCTGGCTAAGCCTATGTCAGGATAGATCCTAAGTCTGAAAATAAACGATAACGTACAATTAAAAAACAATACGATGAATTAGCTTCAAATTTTTTGTACGAGAATAGAGATTAATTTTTTAAAATCAATGTTTTTTACAATGTTTTAGACAAAATTATATTGAAAATCAAAAATCGTTTTAAAAGCATAAAATAAGTAAAAAAATATTTTGCAATATTAGAACCGAAAAAGTAATAACTATGTCAAATGCTAAATTGCTAAGCGAATGTGAAAATCTCAAAAACTTATTCATCTATATTCTCTCCCGAACAGCACATTCAATACTGTAATTTAATCACGCTTATCAAACAGGATTTATCGCCAGACATATCTATTCGACAATTTTTATTTGCTAATTTCAAAATATAGTGTTCTAGAAAGTGACTTCTCGGAAATTTTTACTTTGTTATTTTTACCCTACCCGTGTTAGCAGCCTCTGCCGAAAGGTCATTTAGTAAATTATGAACAGTAAAAGTTTACAAAAGAAATACTATTGGTCAAAGTAGAATGTGCAATATTGGCTACTGAGCCTAAACATGCCAGTAAAATGGTCTTGAAAGAAATTACCAATAATTTCGCAAATATAAAAGCGTGAAAAGTAGGTTTTTGGTTTTTTTTACATTTATTCGTTTTAAAGTTTTGATGTATTTACGTTTAGCTGTAGTATTATAACTTTATTTTTGTCGAATTGAACGTAATAAATAGTAGTATACTCAGTGGCGTAGCTAGATATTTTGTCGCCCGGGACGAGTGGCTATCATTGCAGAAATCGTTGTGACTGTCGTCGTTTTTTAAAGGCTAATTGCCGCTCCCCAATTGTGACGCCAGGGGGGTGATCGCCCCCCCGGAAAGCTACTGAGTATACTATAATATTGATTTTCATGATTTTAATGCCTGTGAAGTCAGAAATCGTAAACGTACATACATACAGGTCAATGAAGTTGCGCAACCAGTTTTTTTTTTTTTGAGGGGATGTTTTAAGCAAGTCTCTAATCTTAATTTAAATTTCATATTTGTTTTCTTGCAAAAAAAAAATCCTGGGGCAGGGTGTAACACAACCCCCACCCGTAGCTGCACCACTGCGTCCATGTTCTTAAGTTGTGCACAAATCTTATATTATATTTAATTAAAATTTATTTTTTAAAACTAAGAGGCCCAAAATAATTTCTCGCCTAAGGGCCTAAAAATTCTAGCTATGCCACTGTTCGGTTGTTTTCTCTTATGATAAAGGTGACGCATCTTCATTTGTTATTTTGTAAAATTTTTTAAACAACCCCGAAATGAAATCCTGACTACTGTCTTGCTCTTAGTCTGGAAACAATCGCAGTGTTGATAGCTGTAAAGTATGAGGCATAGGAGTAATCTGGAGGGGAGCAAGGGGCAGGTGCGGATTAGTGACTTGATTTTTGGAAATGATACTGCATCGGACCTTTACCTTGTACCTTTTCAATGTTAAATTTTATATCAAAGGCACTTCCCCCCCCCACACTTCTTTAGAAAAAGGCAAAATCGTAATTTTCCCCAAGCTTTTTTTTTTTTTTTTTTTTGCCGCTTCCCGCCAGTTTGCATTAAATTTAACTCCTATATAAAGTTACGCCTATGTGCATAAGCGTCAGCAGAAAATTCGTGGTGGGGAGGGTTACATTATAACTCCATATATATATATATATATATATATATATATGCAAAATTTCATGGCAATGGGAAGATTGCAACCCCCATCAACGCCCCCTACATTATTCAGTGGTATTACCCTAAAAGCAGAGGTATTGTTAACAGAGGCGCAGCCGGGGGACGGCTTTGGGGGGTTATAACCCTCCCCATTGCAATGAAATTTTGTATATTTAACATAGGAATATATGAGTTGTAGCTCTGTAACCCCTCCCCTATAAACTTTCTGCATACGTCACTGATCGTTAAGCCCGAAAGCTCTTTTCATAATTATCTTCAATAATTTTATTTTTAGAAGGCGCGGATCTCCCAACATTTGCCCACTCGTCCTGAGAACATATACTAAATATCACTTTTTATAAACACATTTTATAAAAAAACACTTACTTTTGCTGAACAAATCAAAAAACTTTCAGATTTATAGTTTCTATCGAACCCAAATAGATCCGCTTCTTGCAAAACAAGAAGCAATAGTCCAAACATCTACAACTGCGCTGATTGCGACATTAGTTTCGGTTTGATTTTCAATCTGCTTTTTTAGGTTTTTAGTTTGGGTTTTAAATTCAATAAGAGAATTTTTCCCCCGACGGAAAATGAAGGGCTCGAAAATAAATTACTCCTCTCAATTCCCAATAAACAACTTAACTTTCATTTATTTGTTTTTAGCTTATTTTACACGTGTAATCACGTGCTGCTCTTGCGTCTTGCTGAAAGTACTGTTGTCACTTGGAATGGCGGAGTGATGTTGTTATCGATCGTTCACGTTAGTTCGGAAAAGTTGTCCACTACAGCGGCACTGTTTTCCAAGAAGAGGGCTGTTTCAATGAGGGTCTGTTCAAGTATTACATAAGGATATTTCGGGCCATTTTATACTACCCCCTCTTCCCCCTTATAAGAAAAAATAAGCAAATGCCTGACCCCCCCTCATGCTTACGTAAGATTTTGGTTCTCTAATCGTTTGGTAAAAGGTTTTGAAATAAGAATGCAATGTGTATAATGCAAATTATAGTACTTATTTTTGTTTTTGTCGTAATATTAAGTACTTATTTGTAAGTTTGTTACAACATTAAACGCTTATTTATAAATAGAGAATAGTAACAACAAATTACCGCATTTAAACAGCTTTAACCGTGGTAACGCTTTAACACGCTATGAATAGCTATTTATTATCGTTGGTAAAGTACTTTTGTTATATTTTTATTGTTAATGTTTCTTACGTTGTGAGAAAATAGCGTGTAATATGAAGTGGATTATTAAAATAGAATTATTAAAAATATTACGGGGCCACAGGGAGCCTAGAGGGGGCTCCTGAGTGAAAAAACGTTGAGAGCCACTGTTTAAATAATTAAATATTTATCTCGGATTACGCGTATTTTATACTCTATATCTTCCACTCCCAATGTGTCATTTATCCAAATATTGCAGTTCTGTTAGAGCGGGTTACTTCGTGACTATGGTTAGTTTTATTATTTTTTGCGCTTTACATAAACATGGTTCAGGCTCCCACATCCCAGTTGGCAGCACAAATAAGCAAATGTCAAACTCCTTCCTTCCCTAAAGATGCTTACGCAATACTTAAACGTGCCCTAACAGAAAAAAAGAACACACACACAGACGGCGACAGCTGACCCGATCTAAGAATCCCTCTATGTTTTTTGATAAGAGTGTTCACATTTTTCAGATTTATATCCAATCTTTATATGCGCGTTAGACGGCCCCCAAATTCAAGTTGGGCTGAGGCCCCAATTAGGCATAGTCGGTTCTTGACTGCCAGCACTAATCCTTTCACATATAAACTCGTTTTAATTGTTTATTGCAATTTTACAGAAATTATCGTTTCGGTTTATAATACAGTGGAAAGCACTGGCGCACCCACGCAGGGGATAAGGGGGTCCGGCACCCCTTGGGCTAACAAAGCGAAAAATTATTACGCCAACAGACACTGAAATTCTTTTTAAGTAAAGTAGAGAAATTGAAAATAGTGACTATCCCAATGACATTTCCTTGAACTCTTGTGACACCAATGAGACTACTGTTGAGGCAAGCAGCAGCAGTGGCTAGAGGCTGTTGTTTTTTTTGTTTATATATATATATATAAACTTTTGTTTATTTATTTATCTATTATTTTGTTTATTTATTTGTCTATATATATATATATATCATCATCATCATATTCAACCATTATCTATCCACTGCTGGATGAAGGTCTCTCCAAATGCTTTCCACACAAGTCTATCCTGGGCCATTCGTTTCCACGTCACCCCAACCTGTTTTCTTATTTCATCCACCCATCTAGTTTGAGGACGTTTTCTAGGTCTTCGGTGGTCTCTTGGAATCCAGTTCAGAATTTCTGTTGTCCATCGTTGATCAGTTCTTCTTGCAATATGCCCAGCCCATCGCCATTTCAGCCCTTTTACTTTAACAATGATGTCCTCTACTCTAGTTTGCTCTCTCACCCAAGTGTTTCTTTTTCGATCTCTCCTAGTTATTCCAAGCATGCACCTCTCCATGCTCCTTTGCGTTGTCTGTAACTTTCGTATTGCTCCAACTGTTAGACTCCATGTCTCTGATCCATAAGAGAGGACTGGCAATACACACTGGTTGAAGACCTTTCTTTTTAGACACAAAGGCAATTTCCCCTTCAGGATAAAACTGTTTCTTCCAAATGCACTCCAGCCAAGTTTAATACGTCTGTTGAGTTCTTTCATAATGTTGCCATCCATTGAAATCAGCTGGCCAAGGTAAATATATGAATCAGCAATTTCTAGCTCAATGTTGTCAACTTGTATTTTTGTTTCCTCTACGAAATTATTGAACATGATCTTAGTTTTTTGTAGGTTCATCTTGAGTCCAACTTCTTTACTTCTAGTTGAGAGCTCCTGTACCATGTCTTGGAGTTCTGATGGGTTCGTTGAAAAAATAACAATGTCATCAGCAAACCGCAGATGATTTAAATATTCACCATTTATTTTTATTCCCTTGTTATTCCAATTTATCAGCTGAAAAATCATCTGTAAAGCTGAAGTAAAAAGTTTTGGAGAAATGGTATCTCCCTGCCTCACACCTTTACCAATTTTGATAGTTTTGGTATCTTTATGTAACCGAAATTTTGCACTTGCATTTTTATACACACGTTTCACCATGTCAATGTACACATCCTCAATGTCTGTTGATCTTAAAGAGTTGATGACTGCTGATGTTTTAATAGAGTCAAAGGCCTTCTCATAGTCAATAAATGCAACACACAATGGAAGTTCATATTCATGTGTTCTTTCAATTAATTCTCTTAATACTTGAATATGGTCCACTGTACTGAATCCACTTCGAAATCCAGCTTGTTCTCTTGGTTGAGCTGCATCTAATTTTTTCTGCAGGCGATGTGTTAGCACTTTTGTGAAGATTTTATAAATAGCAGGTAACAAGCTAATTGGTCGGTAATTTTTCAAATCCTCTTTATCACCTTTTTTATGCAAAAGAATTACTGTTGCAGAATCCCATTGGTTTGGTATGTTACCGCTGTTAAGACATTTGGTAAAGAATTTTGCAAGTATGTCTTCTACATGTTCTCCAGCTTCTTTTAAGATATCTAATGTA
>QLNU02006554.1:7240-27111 GCA_006491805.2 Dysdera silvatica | reverse complement strand
TGTGTAAAATCCAAATCAACCAGAAAGATCTTTATTCTTTACAATTTCCATTGTTTAGATTTCCCCAGAAAGTTTCTGCCAGATAAGTTAGTTTATTTATTTTATTTTATTTTAAACTTTCCAGAGAGTTTCCGGCTATCAAGTTGATCTTTAATTTTATTTCAATTTTCATTGATTTACATTCTAGAAGTATTAGGTAAAAATGTCTTCAAATAAATAAATGCAGTTATAATTTGGCGCAGTTTAGCCCAGCTGCTCTTGCGCCATAAAAATTCAAACAAACAATCAATCAATCAAACTCTGTTATAACGACATTCAAGGGACCACCGAAATTGTGGCATTGTGACCGAATGACGCAATAACAGGCATTGGCAAACTATATAGTGTCAAATTTCAGAAAAAAAATTGGTTGACATTTTTTATGGCTAAGCTGTGGCGTAGATAAGGGGGGGGGATAGAGGCTTCCGACCACCCAAACAGGAAAAATAATATTAACTGTAGCTTTAAAATCGTTCTTATACCCTCAAATATCTTATATTGTTAGAGACTGACCATCCTCCCCACTCCCCGAAAGATGATTTTTCGACGCCACTGACGGTAAAGGCTCCATATTGCCATATTACCTTGAGCCATGTACGTGCTGTGGCTGCACCTGGAATATCTATCCACGTGATAACCATACAGAAATTCTCTTAGGATTATAAAAGAGCAGGGCGCTAGTTTTGAAAAAAAAGGCGCCTTGCACTTTCAAGAGGCCACTAAGAGAATAAAACGAGTAGCATACATACACATAGCTTTAAGGACAATTGAATATAGTTTGTTTGTTTTGAAGTTTTACGTCACAATAGCCACACATTGTGTTATACTGAGACGGCACCGCTGGCTTTACGTGACCTCCGAATCACGACACATACATAAAACAACTATGGCTTACATGGGCATCCCAACGCCCGCTCAGTAAGCAGTAAGTTGCTAGGCTGACGCTTTTACCAATTACGCCATTGGGACGCCGCAATTGCATACAGAAAAGGAGAGTTTATGACAACTGGATATATGGGCCTCCAGTGGCGGAGGAGGTAAAGGTGTCAGCCTGCTGACTTACTCTTTACTGGATGAGGGTTCGAATCCCCATGTAACCCTTGGTTGTTGTTTGCTTATATATCATGATTTGGAGATCACGTGTAGCTTGCTGTCATATCTCAGACAACCCGAGTCCAAGGTGTAGCTTTGGGACTAAAAACTTCAAAATATACCAAACAACTGTATATGGCGAATAGCATATCTTTTATATACAGTAATTTCAATAACTTTCGTTTTAAAATAAAGAAGGGTGGGATTTTCGTTCTGGGGGGCGGGAGGCAAGACTCAAAAGAGACCAGCAACTCCCAGCCAAGGCGAAGCGCCCTTCGAAACTGCCCAAGATGAACACTGACTATAATAATATGTAGATGCGTTTCAGTTTATCCCTCAGTGGAAAATCTTTTCTAGCGCATATGACCCGTGTAAAAGCAAAGTGAACTAAGCAACAAATTTTCAAATGAAGTTTCGGACATTGTGTGACTCCGAAAAATGTTATATGTAGGCTGGTCGAGTTAATTGAACGATTTTATTAAAAGTAAAAATATTATTAAAAAAATCAAATTATAGTCTAACAAAGAATTAATGTACAGCTCTAAACTTCAAATGCTTTTAGGGGGTCCTTCAAATATTACGTAAGCACATTTTTGTGAATTTTGAACCCCCTAGTAAGCAAAAATTAACATAGAGTAAGATAGGAAAAATAAGACTTTCTGAACCCCTTTCCCCTGAGATGCTTACGTAACACTTGAACGACCCCTTATCTCACCGCTTCGTTCAGTTTGATTTTATACGGGCCATATACTTCTGAATTTTCTGAAAATGTTATTAAATTCAAATTTTAAAATTTTGGATATCGTTCTAGAAATTATTTGAATTTCATATAAAATAGAGCAGGCCTATATCGTAAATGAATATTGCAGTGTTCGTTTATTTTTAACTAGAAAACATCCACATGCCAACTTTGTTGCCACGTGTGCTAACGACCAAATTGGCCTTTATTTTAATTTTGAATTCCACTCACGGTTCTCTTTAAATGGCATATGATGATCACATACAGTAGCAGCAGAAGGTATTTTCGTAAGTGGGGGGAGGGGGCGCGCACAACTTTCCATTTCATATGAATCCTTCCTCCTTCTATGGGATGGGACAACGGGAGGGACAAAATATATTTTGTTATGCTAGGGGTTATTGCCCTCACGGCCCCCCCAGGTTCGCCGCCACTGTTCACATGCTTTATGCTGTTTGACAGCTGACGAATTGCGACATTCTTTTTAATTATTGATAAATGTAGATCTTAAGATGCTTTAATACGAGACGGAAGCAATTTTCAAGACCCCGCCAGCCTCTACAATTCAAATATGAAATAGTTAATGTTATATTGGCATAAAATTTCTAAATAATATGTAAAAGATTGGTATTTCATTGGCCTTCTGATTTCCAAATTTTGGCGATATTTTGGGTTGCAATATATAAAAGTCTTCCCATTGTATAACTATTTTTTGCATCTGCGCAAAAGCGTTTTGGCTTTCAGAACGTCCAGCTAAACTTACCTTCTGACGACTCCACCTACAGTAGGAAAATGTTTCGTTACGGTTTGTAAGATAAGAGGTGGAGACGCGTGGTCGAAAAAGCGCGATTGGTGAAATTCCAATCATTACTAATTTATTAAATATAGATTTTGGTGAAAAATATCCCTCTTGAAAAAAAAGTCTTAAAAAATGTCAAGCTACACGATGTGACACTTTTGTTGCGACCTTTGCCAAATACCCTGTATCCATATATCGAACCATAGGTGTAACCTGGCGGGGGCAAGGGTGGCATATGCTCTTCAGATTTTTTAGAACAGAGGCAAAATCGTATTTTTTTTCACCCAATTTTTTTTGCCCTTTTAGTTTATGCTATATTTAACCATCAAGTTATGCCTGCGTATCGAATTATTTTTACAGTAAACTATACAGTAACTATTTCTACAGTTACTACCAGGGCTGTCCCGAAAGGGTACGCGCTGTACGCGCCGCGTACTCTCAAAAAATTTTGAAAAATACCGAGTTAAAACCTTATACTCTCAAGGTCTCAAGAATATTTTTGGGCAACTTTTAACAAAGTTCAGCCTTCTTTTTCTTTTCTAGTCATTTACAAACTTGAAGGGAAACAAATGAGGAAAAACATCCTGAACTCCCCCAAGCCTCAAAATAATATCCTGCGTACGGCTAGGTGAGGAATGAAAAACTGATGACAGTGGTAACTGCCACCTTGGGCTTGGATAGACGATAGACGACCAGTCAAATGTCAGACAGCGCGGCTCGGTGACGTCACCAAATCCAGTAACTCCGCAATTACAATACTCTTTAATTAAGGCAGCATCGCATACTCTCAATAAATTTCTCTAGGATAGCCCTGATTACTAACTTAATTAATATACACATATTTTATGGCGTTTTTCCTTATAAATGTAAATAGTATTATAGAAGAATGAAGAAAAAACAACGTGTTTTGAATAAATGTTGTAGTTTTTCAGCATCTGTAGACTGAAAACCGAATTTCCAGATTATACGACATTTTGCTTATCCGTAAACGTATTTGCCCCTTTATTTCGAATAATCGGGGTTTTACTGTACTGATTAATTGTTTCAGTTCAATAATGTGTAGTTCGACTGTAGTTTATTTTGAAAAAAAGCGAACCAAAAAATCGCAAACAAGCAATATAAACGATCCCTTTTTTCACTTAAAAATACAAAAAAATACGCTACATCAGCGGAAACAATAACGTGTGTGATATCAGTAATGCGTTCTAATATAAATTATCCCTGATTTGTTTTCAGCGCCACGCAGACTTAGGTAATCGACGATGCCAACTATGCATCTTTCCGAGCTCGCGTAATGAGCTCTCGCGTCAAAGCAAAGAGAGGCAGTGGATGACGATTTTATCCACAGAATTTGAGGATGGTAATCAATTTACTTACTAGGATTGCAGCCTTAGGAATTTACGAACAGCTGAAATTGCACAAATGAGATGAATGAATAAAATTATAAATTTTTAAATAAAGTACAGGGAGTTCTGTAGCTTTGCAGCTCGTATGGACGAGTTGACACTACAATAAAGCTTTGTGAATACAATAAAAATCCAATAAACATTTTTAAATGGCCATGTTTTTTAATGAAGTTGCAAACTTAGAATTAAGAAGGTAACTAAACATACTGTCTAATTTGGTTACAACGGACACAAAATGTCGAGAAATTCATTCACTATAGCAGCGAATTCGTTATCGTCGAGAGAATTCCACCATGTGCATTTACAATGAAGTTCGAATTTCGTTCTTTACAATGGAGTTCGAATTTCACTCGTTACAATGGAGTTCGAATTTCACTCGTTACAATGGAGTTCAAGTTTTATAGTTTGCAAACAAAATTGTAAAGATGGCCATGAACAGTTTCTTGGTCATACCTGCGATATATCATTTGCTTTACTATTGTACTACTCTTTAGTGACGTCACGACAGTTGAAAGTAATTGTCCATTGTAGAATCTAATGCAGAGATAAAGCAATTTTTATGACATTTCTAAATCTGTAAGAAATACTCGTACAATGGAGTTCTGAAGTCTATTTCCTCGACTTCATTTCGATATCTTTAGTCTGTTTCACAATGGAAAGAACCAAGAAATGGTTTGAAGGTCGGGATAAAATATAGTACGGCGCGATGAGTTCCTAGTAACTTTCCGCTTTATACAGAATTTGCTTTGTTTCGGCTAAATTAGAAACGTTCGAGTTTTCATTTTAAATAGTCTTCTCACCGTACAGTAGATTTTCTCTTCACCGGCCCCTCTTCAATCGACTGCCCCTTCGACTGGTCCCACCGTCAACTCGACAGAAAGAAAAAGCGTCGATTATTAAGAAATAGAGAAAGATTACGGATTTTTTAAATAATGACTCTTTCATCATGTACTCATCTGACACCCAGCAACGTGTACCTAGGTTCGCAGCTTGACCGGTGTGTAATTTTTTCTTTGTTTCAATATTTTTCAATTTTCCGCACATTTTTTCAAACAACACTAAACCGTTTTGCTACAGATTGTCTTTTCTTGATTACATAATAATTATGTCATCTGAAAATAAACTGAATATTACCACTCTTGTTCTAGGAACAGCTCCATTTTCAAATTAACAGGCTAGCGTTCTAGTCCCGCAACGGACGGTTAAGAGTTAGTGTATGTTCAAAAGTGTCATGCGGAATCCGGACATACAGTTTTTCGAGGACTCCAAAATTCTGTTGCTAAGAGGAAAAAACCCGAAACTTGTGTGTGAAGAAATCCGGCAAACGTTCAACGACCTCTTATTACATTCTACAGAATGGCAACATATTATTTATGTACAATATTATTTTACGTAACAAGCATTATATTTAGGAATGACAGAATATTCGGACGGTTCCATACTATGTTGGAAGTTTATGTCAATTACTTACAATTTTATAAGTCGAATTCAAAAGAGTTTTTTTATTTATGTCACACAAGTAATGATAGCATGATTGTTTGCGCGGACTCTAAGGCGCAAAATTACCGCCACTAATCTAAATAAATGAGCTCGCTGTGCTAAATATTAGGACGGTTCGATGCGCTAAAAGCATCGCAGACGTAGGGACGCAATGGAACATGAAGTCTGCAAGCTATGTGTTTCTACCGTCTTTCTGACAAATGACGAAGTCTGAAAATATGATCGATGACTTTAGCGCTTGGGGGATTCTGGTTTGTTCCGTGAAACTACTATCTGCAAGCCACTTTGACAGTGATCTGCATTAATTTTATTAATGATTTATTAATTGAATTAGTGATGACTAATTTAATGCGGAATACTAATTCTTTATTAAAATGATGTATCGTTGTCTCTGTCAATACGTTGAAATGGGCAAAACCGCTCACTAAATGATTGACTGAACCAGGTCCATAGCTGGGCGCTTGTGACAAGGAGCTCAGAAAGTTATATCAGTTCAGTAAGGGGCTTAAAATTCGTGAATATTTTGATGTATTTTATTAATATATTTAATAATACTAAATATGTAAGCAGAATAATATATTTAACGTTAATAAATAAATTTCTTAATGTAATTTTTGCATTGAAAACTTTAGTATACCCCTTTATAATTTCCCCTGTCCTTATTACAAAGTATATGAAGATTCAAACCCCCATAAAAACATCATACATACAAAATCTACCATAGAAAGAAATTTTGTATACATTTTTAACGTCAAAGAACAATTTCCATTGTTATGTACAATTTCATACAAAATAAAAAATTTAAAATAAAATTCTACAATATTTGATTTTGAGAAAAAATACTTTCCAATGGGGGATTATTGCCTTTCCGGGGGGGGGGGGGGTCATCCTCCTATAGCCCCAGCTTGCATACGGCTATGGACTGAACGCTTTTGTCAAATAAATGATCTGAAACATAATTCAGCGAGCCGTTTTGTCCACCTCTACCGTTTGAAATGCTTTTTGAACAGGAGTTCAGTTTCTGCAAATTATTTAATGAAATTTAAATTGAAGGCCAGTTTCTCTCTTTGAACTTCAAAATAAGTTAAAGAACAAATTAAAGTTACGTTCATATAGTGGATAAAATAATAATAATTATATAAATTATAACACTATGATATATATTTATCATATACTCTCAAAACGAAAAGTGTTTTATATTTACAAAAAAGCTGCATATATTATATTTTTAAATTATATAATGATTATATTGCACTGTGATTTACATGTCATAGAAATTAATTTTTGACATCTTAAGTACATTTATGTTTTATTTTGAATAATTATTTTTTCTGTAGGTTTTTACGGTTTAAATTAGATTCACACATTTGAATAAAAATCAGGTAAAATGGAAAGATTAATTCCATTATTAATTTTCCAAGCAAAATTCCTTTCCTAATTCGAGCGTCACATTCATTTCCCGAGAAACGTATAGACGATTTCACACATTGATGTAATCAGTGGCGTAGCGGTCAAATCAGTAGAACGTATGTCTAGTGATTCGTGGAATGAGGTGGGGGGGTTCAATTCCTTTCTATTTAGATTTTTATAGATTAAAAAAGGTGCTAGCTTGTACCAAAAATTGGCTATTAGTAAATAATTCCTATAACTAATCTTTCTCCATAATCTTTCCTTCCTATTAATAGGGAATTCGCCCCCTCGAACCCCCCACGGAACGTTAAAGTGAGTCGTTCGTGTATCGTGATGTGAACGTGTGTTCGATTCCAATGTTATCACAGAATGTGTAACTTTTTTTTTTTGCACATCGTCATCCAGGTGTAGTATCCTAGACAATAGAGGCTAGGATCGTTCGAATAAATTAGGTCCGGGCGAAACATGACTTTAGCCGCCCTTGCGCCACAAAATACAAGTAAATACATAAACACTCCTTTGTTTATGTATTGGTAGTTGCATCAAAAGTTTTGATGACTAAATCACAGAATTCTGATGATCACATCAATGGAATTTTTATAATCACCTGAGGAATATTGATAATTCCATCAATGGAATTTTGATGGTCACATCAATAAAATTTCGATGATCGCATCAATAACATTTCGATGAGCGCATCAAAAAATTTGGTTGATCACAGTATCATGAAATTTAGGCTATCACGTTACTTGATATTTGATTGCGTTAAAAAATATCGTGGTTCCAAATATTTAAAATTTCTTGTTCATTAAACATCATGAAAATCACCAAAAAATTGTGATAGCAGCAGGCTTGTGCACGTGATTAAAAAAAAAAAGATTACAATTTGGACTTTTTTTTTAAATGGAAGATATGTTCCCACTTGTATACGATCTTCGATGGCGGCAAAATAAAAACACAAACACAAAAAAAACCCCAAAAACAGCACATAAAATAGTTTAGTTGCATTAAGATTATCTGCCGTTGAATTAAACAAATCCTTAACCCTAATAAAACACTACTTCTTCGTCGAAATTCTTAGGACCGTTTCGAAAAATGTTGACGGCCACATCAAAATTTTCGATGGCTGTACGCGAGACGTATCATTTTAGATCAAAAGACAGTATCCCGTTCACGCCACTTACCGAGAAGAACGGGGAAAATGATAATGGACAGGTACCATCAACAACAGCAATTATTTTGAATATTTTTATTTCTTTTGATAAATTATAAAAATGCTCTTATCTAAAAAAAAAGTTATTTTAAAACGAGTCATTTATCCTCTTCATAAAAAAAATGCCATCGTATTCATCGTTTTGAAATCACGGACGTTTTAAAGACGCCATTTATTAATATGAGTTTGCATAAAAAAGACATTATTTAATATGCCATCATCAGATTGCCTTTTTTTTAAATTATCCGTAATTTAATTTAAAATATAACTTTTGAACAAATATATTTTTGTATTACTGGTAAAAGTATAAGTTTTTATATAATCTGGATTATTACTTTAGCAACATTTTTTTATTTTGAATTTACGATTCAATTTTTTGACAATTTTCTCCATAAATAATATCGACAAACAAGTTTAATGATTTAACATCTTTATTTGAAAAGTATCGCTTAATTTAGAAAAAAAAGAAAGCCTTGCACTTTCTGAAGAAAATGAAAGCTCTATTTATTAAAGTTATTTGCAAAAGCTATTTATAAAGTGTATGGAAAGTGTTTTCTTTCCTCTAGCTATTTATTAGGAATCAAAAAGGAAATTTCGTGTATGAAGGAATAAAAATTGAGAGTAAATTTTAATTGTCATTATCATAATAAAAAACTATTTAGATTATTGGCAATTCACCGGCGTAGTTCGAAATTCGGCATTACATTATTATGTTCATTAGATACGCAAATAATTAATTAGTGTTCACTAATTTAGGGTCGTGTAATTTATATTTATTCTAATTTGTCAAGTTTAAAAGGGCTATTAAATTTACGAAAGAGAAACAAAAACTTTCTTTTGAAAGTCCGTGGAGGTTAACGAAGGAGATATAAGACTTGCCCGAGGCTGTTAATGCATTTGCCGCCATATTTGGAGGAGACGGGGATGGAGGTGGCCGTGGAGAGGGGGGTGTACTTGAGAGCAAGGATGTATCGAGAGAACGGTCAATAGCTACAGGGAATCTCCAGTTTTCATTTCGTAAAGTGCAATCTGAAAAAAAAAAAGTATTTTTTAAGGAAAGTTGAAAATTTTCAAATCGTATGTGCATTATTTGAAAAATTATTTTTAGCTTAGAACTTTACATTACGAAGAGGGGGGGGCGCTAATGACGAAAAGAAACCGGATATATGGTAAAAATCGATAGCACCCTGGAATTAATAACGTTACTCAATTCATGTGTTAATTCTTTTATAATTTTTCGAAAGAATACTTTATTTATGCTCATAAGTAAGAAATTAGAATTATTAAAATAATAATTGTTTATAATTACTAATTCGATATAATGACGATATTACTTTGCACTTTTATCGGGCAGACGGATATAAAATGTGGCCAAAAAAAGTACTACCTTTTCTTGTAGATAGTAACTTCCGCTTTTTCCTGTGGACAGTGACTTCCGCCTTTTCTTGTAGATAGTGACTTTCGCTTTTTCTTGTGGACAGTGACTTCCGCCTTTTCTTGTAGATAGTGACTTTCGCTTTTTCTTGTGGACAGTGACTTCCGCTTTTTCTTGTAGATAGTGACTTCCGCTTTTTTCCGTGGACAGTGACTTCCGCTTTGTGTGGTGGTCTAGTGACCGCAAGTTTGGAAACACTGATAAAATTCAATATTTAAATTTAAATATTGGCTCCAGATGTATACAGGTACAAAGCACTAGTGCTCCCGATGTTACTGTCGGAGTTCACGTATTTCGAAAATTTTAGAGGCGATTTTAGTTTTTTTCTAACATCTCATTTTGATCAACATATGTAGAAATCATAGAAGGTTTTAAGCTGAAAAACGATTGAAAAATAGAACTTTTTGATTCAATGAGAAATTACTGAAAAAAAAAAGGAATAAAAGAAATTAGAAAGTTGTAAATATTCCTTTAATCACAGAATTTACACTATTTGTCACAACGCAGTGCAAATTAACGATTAAAGAGTTCAAAAAGTGATTAAAGGGTGGTTAAAGACTTCAAAAAGTGATTAAAGAGTTTAAAGAGTTCAAAAGTGTGATTAAAAGATCATTTATGCTTTTCCCTATATTTTATTCCCTTTTCTCTCCAAATTCTTATTGAATTTGAAAGTACTATTTCTCAATCTAATTTGTATAGTTTTAACGGTTTTATAGTTTCTAAACATATTTATCGCTATGAAATGGAAGATAAAGTAAGTGGTGCCATCGGAAATTTCTAAAATTCGTGCGCTTTAACTGCAACTGAGAGTGTATACAAATACCTTTTACTTGTATATATCTGGAACCCATATTTTTTTAAAGAAAAAATCTCAAATTCTACCGCAGTTGTTTCAAAACTTCCTATCGCTAGAGCCTCTTATGCAGGACCGTAGTTAGATGATCTTGCACCTCTGACAGAACTGTCCAAATTGCGCCTCTTTATCACGAACCAAATGAACTCTTCTTTTCTTCTCTTCTCCAACTCCTCCCCCATTAAATTTCTCTCGCACTTTAGTTTCCAATAAATTCTTTCACGGAAAATCCAATACTAATTTTATTGTTTAATAATACAAGGTTTAGAAAAGAAAATGAGTTTTTCATGACGAATTTTTTATATAATTCAGTTATAAAACAATGCACAGATAGCACTAAGTGACACAGAAAAATCGTAAAAAAATATTATAATTATTTCTTTTACGATAATAACTTTGCATTATAATATTATATAATATAAAATGGTATTACTTTAACAATATTTGTGTACTGCCCATTGCTCCTATTCTGGTTGTTTCATACATTGAATTTGCTGTTCTAATCAGATTAATTTTAGATATTGTAATGATTTATTATACATTCCTATTTGTATAAACACAAAAGTTGTAGAACTCTAAAACATGTTTTATGAGGCAATAATTGATAGTTTTCTTTATAGATATATTTTCTAGATATTTCTCCCATTTGTTATTTCATCAGACTTTACACCCCCTTCGCCCCTGGCGAGAGCATTCCACACCATTCCCTAGCTACAGTACTGCTTATAGGTAGAGAAAGTTTCTTTTGGACCATCCTGTATATCCTACATATAATCCTGGCTGTTCAATATTTGGGGTTACATATACAGAGATGCAGTATTTTAAATTCTGTATTTTTTATATGCAGTACTTTTTGATATAAGGCATTATTTCAGTTTGAGAAATTTTGTAAAAAACATTGATTAGAAAAAAAGTGGAAAATAGATTCTTTTTTAATGGAGTACGAAAATAAATCAAAGTGTGAACAGGTGCTCTCTTCAAATATCGCGTTTATTGGATTTCACGGATAACGGATAAAATACTTTATGAAAAAATGATAGTTTTGGATTAAAAACAATATAAAATACATTTTTAAAATTAGGAAAGCATGGAAAAACTTTCATGGAATACTTTAATATGAGAAATTTTTAATATAGAGTCGCAGTAATGAAATTTAAAAGAAGAAAATAAGAAGAAGATGATGATGATACAATAAAATTCAAACAAAGAATGGCACAGTTAATTTTAACTGTGCCAATTTTCACTGGTTCAATTTTATTGTATCTTGATACTTCTCGCACTGTGTCTCCTATCATCAAGAGGAAGGCACGTTTAAATATTTGATTACATAAGCGCATGACTCATTATGTTATATTCAATTGGTGTATATCAAAATACTTGTATATAATTTCACGTTTAGAATTGTATGTAATTATATGTATATAATGGTGTGTAAATATATAACGCTTGTACGTAATTATATATACACCCACATACTTATACATACTTGCTTATAAATAAATCTCTTCGATCATTTAACAATCCTTAAATATCTGAGCTAAGAACTTTCTAGAATTTTAATACGTTACTCTTGGGTCGATTAATATAAAATTAATACATAATTAAGATATAATTGATTTGTATCAATTCCATATGCAATATAGGATAAGTACAAATGAATTCTGTTCCTGAGAGGGTAAATAACATCTTGACTTGCAATAATACTATTATTGCAAATTATTATAATAGTATTATAATACTACTATAATACTATTATAATAGTATTATAGTAGCTAGAACTATTACTATAATAGTTCCGAAGTTTCAGTTTGAACCATCGAACGTAACAGCTGTGTGCTAAATCATTTAGTGACCGAATAACTGAATGAGTTACATATGGGCAAATTCGTTCTGCGATTCCTTTAATGAACGATTTGGCATATTATGGAACGAAGGTGTTTGAAAATCCAATCTCATTTGATTCTCCTGCAAACCCCCGCCTTAATGTTGACGTATATTATAAAGTGCCTAAGGCTGTTTCATCTTGAAAACACTGTTTTCAAGACTGTTTCTTTTAATCACTGTTTCTTTTAATCAGCAAAGTTAAGCAACTAGGGACGCAGTCGGTTATTGGATGATGATCACACTAGGACAGACTGGGTGCTGTAGACTGTTACTGCGGTGGCATAGAAGTGAGACGTTCAGAAAATTGCAGCTAATTTCTTGTATACTCCAGAGTAAAGAACTCTGCTTTAAAGTCCCGTAATACATGGTTTTATTTCCTTTTTTTTAATGGAATAACTGATAAGGAATTCGCAGTTAAAAATAGGTCCTCTAAATTTGCGGTTGGTAACCTTACTCCACAAAAAACATTATCTGGACCTACTATCGGGGTTGACGAGAGGCGGGGGGCAGCAGGGGCTGCAGCTCCGGGGCTCGGATGAAATCTAGGGGCCAGTGCTGGCGAAGACCTGTATTGTGGGGGGACCCGGTCCCCACCACCTGCTAATCGGAAGGCCAGAAAAAATTACCTAATTCCAGATTAATAAGATTTTGTACATATTTAATGTACAGTTTTTTAATTATTCTTCATTAGCCTGTCTCGATTATTGAAAACAAAATAATAGTAGCTTAAGTGAGTTTCTTTATTCAGCAGTTGTCTTGTAAAATAATTAAATAACAAGTAAGTTAAAAAAAAACCGTGTTAGTACGTTTTGTTCATTTGGGGCTCAACCCCCCCAAAAAAAAAAAAAAAATCTTTGCTACTGCCCAGGAAAGGGGTCATAGATATGGGTGTCGTTTGGGGAGAGGAAGGGGGTCAGTTGCCTCCTAGAATTGAAATATATGCAATACTTTCAATACTTTTAATATATTAAAAGGTTAAAGTGGTTATTTGCTTCGAGTTAATATTGGCAACAAAAAAATGCCTGCCCCGTAATTTGCCTTGACGACGTCCTTGGTCATGTGACCCGCTTTGGCTCTTGATACTCCTGCCTACTATTACGCAATTCTGGAAAAGAAGGCCAAGGTTCTACACACACACACACTATAAGAGACAGTGTTTTTTTTATGTCGGGTTGGCGCATTTATTTTATACATACTTTAATACTTTTGCACTTGCGGAAGCCTCTTAAATATCAAATTGTTTAAGTAGAAATTTATTCTCACCTGCTACTAATTATTTACACGATATCGTGTTGCTAAAAAAACTTTCTAAAGAAATCCTAGACCATGTGTTACAAGACCTTCTGGTACCCGAGCCTTCTCCTAATTTGGCCATCAAATAGCTATTTGTAGCCATTCGCGTCAGAGACAAGTGTCCATCCATCTTCTTGGGCAATAATATTGTCCACGTAAGTGATAAATTTCTCCAGTACCATTTGTTATGCCCAACAACTTATTCGTTAGTGTTCTGTGGCAACAATTTATGGCTAAACCTTGTGGCGGAAGTGAGAAAAATAGCTATCGCTTAGAACTTAGACAATTGACCAAAGAAACCGGTATCTGCATCAAGAATAAACGCCGAAAATGGTGCCTCGATTCCTTTGCAGAGACATTATTACGTGAAATTCGTATATTCTACTTTGGTTCGTAACATTGATCATGTCTTTATTTGACTATTCACACGATTGCCATTAAATTGTTATTCATACAATTTTTACGTTATGTTTCTCTCAAAATCCTGTTTTTAGATGGCCTTAAATCGTTCTATGGTTATCATAACGATCATGAGCTGAAGATATATATGGCAAGTTATTTATTACCAAGAAAACTACAACCAAATGGCTTCAGCTCCACTCTGAATGTCTCCGTCTATCTTTTTCTATGCAATTTATCCCATAAGATCGACCGTGGTTTGCTTGAATTGCAACGATATACGCTGTTGGACATTTATTATTATCGCTATTATTACATTTTATGAGAAGACGTACTTTTTGTCTCCATAAACGGATGGGAGATTCAAGTCTGTGTTCCATATTTTTCTAATTTTGTTAAACTTTAGTTCGAAATTTTGAAATGCAAACAGAAACGACATGTTTTATTTTTTAGATGATGTATATTAGGGTGGGTAGAATTTTCAAAAGTCGTTCGAATCGAAATGTAATAGAGCGGAAAAGTTTCTATTCTTCGAGATAAACACAGTGAAAAAGAAGTTTTGGAATCGGATAATATTTTCAAGTCGTACATGACCACAAAAATTTGGGAAATTAGCCATAAATTGACCTTTTTTAGAAAATTTTTAGAAGTGCCTTAAACCTATCGGAAGTCATGAAACTTTAACTGTGACAGTAATTTGAAACTAGTTAATGGGAAATAGTACTTTGATGAACTAAAATATTCCCAAAAGGAGGGTGAAGGGTGTCGCTTTAGGCCGAAATTTAAAAAACAAACAAACAAAACAAACCAAAACGTTGTAGAAGCGTTCATGACTTCAGAAAAATAGGTTAAGCAGACTGGCCAATTAACCATTGCTGTGCAGATCTTCGCCAGTTTTCATTCCTCATTCAGTGGAAAAGAACGACCAAGAACTCACCACGAGGAGGTGGCCGCACGTCCAGTTCCACCCACGGCCTTCCCAACCAACTAACCATAGCTGGAAGTGAAAACTCACTAGGCTTGTGATTTGGTTTAGTTCCCAATGAACCGGACTTCGTTCTCAAATACTGACATTTGATAGCTAGAAAGCGAAGTTTCTCTGATGGAACCATCTCTGCTGTCACTGCTACATATTGTGAGCTGCTTCTGTGACTGGTTTTACAGTACGTTCAACCGCCTGAGTGTAACATGGAAATTCGTCTATGTCGAAAGTTGGTATCTGCTTGGATTGGAATGAATGGGGTCTGAGATGTCCTCGGATGTTGCAGATGCTAGAAGTAGAGGGGAGAAAGAATTTTCGTTGATGTCCAACTGATCAACTCCGTGTAGGCTTTTGCATTAAATTTAAATCAAGAATGACGAAGGTAAGTACGGATTTGCGTTTTTCTGGTTTTTCCCTGGACTTTAAAATGCGTCTCAAAGCAATCTATCTGGCATGCTGTCTTTCGTCCTTCACCATAGCCAGAAAAAGATTCACAGGATTGGCAAAACAAGCATTGTTTTGGATTACTGGATCAATGAGCGATTTGAGATTATCCGAAAAGTATCGGGAAGCCTGAATACACTGAAAAACATGTTTTAGACCTTTAAGTATTGCTGGTTGGGTTTTGATTGTGAACCATCGAGGTGAGTATACTTTCAGGATGAACACTGTGATATGAATAAGATTTGAAGATGGGTCTGAGGAAGAAATGTATAGTCTAAGGACACTATTAGCCGTTGTTAACCACCTGGAATGGCTGAGCAGTCCAGGTCTACGAATGGAATCTGGAGGACAAACAAATGAGTGGACGGCCAATGACATTTCATGGAAATATTGTTGACCTTTTGCTTAGGATGTCCTTCTTCACTTTAGAAGTATGCACTGAATTTTCAGGAATTCTCCCAATTGTAGTTTTTCGCATTTTTGAAGGTGCTTTTTGATAGGTCCAGAGTACGACTGTGGGCCAGTTGTTTTGCCATTTAATTTTTGAATGAAGTACCTCAAAGGCAACTTATTAAAGTGGAGCGTACAGATGGACCACTATAAATGTTTTCTGACGGAAAATTCTGTAAACCTAATGGCTCCGTTTTCCCACCCAGTGTTTGTTCCATCCCATCCAATGATTATTATATTCCACAGATAGATGTCTTTTCTACGCAGATTAGATACAATACTGTTTGCGATATCCTTTCCAGTTTAGATTTCGAGATGCAATGACTAAGGTAAACAAAACCAGGTTCTTCGATGATCGAAATGTGTTCTTCCTTTTGCACCTTTCTGTAACGTTTGTATCCTACTTTTTACAAGCTTAACGTATCATTAGTCCTTCCATCAAAGTAGTTTTATACTTTGACCTTACCTGGGCCTAGTCGTATGTCGAATTTGTCATTTTTTGCAATTCAATATGGAATTTTTGCTTCCCTCTTCTCACTTTACCTTCATCAACAGCCATTTCAGTGTTTGCTTCGGTTGTCATTCCAACATCTTTTAAGACACTAAAAACAATATCTGCTATTACTTTATCCGATACTTCATACCGGTCACTTGTTAGAGCAGCGTTGCCAAGTTTTAGTCGCATTTGGGAAGTTGAAGGTAAGTACATGTGACTGTTAGTCTTAGAATCTACATCTTGGTTACTATTAGTTAATTCATTGCTTTCTTTTCCAGATTCTGCTTCTTCAAACTCAAATCCATCAGCGTGTTGCGAAAATGAGGAATTTTTGAACAAAACTTTGTCCCTTTTCTTCCCCTCTGCTCTTTTGGAGAGCTTTTTTTTTCTTTCTTGTTAATACCCGAAATTAGCTCAGATGCTCTTGCGCCATAAAAAATCCAAACAAACAAATACGCGAAATTCTCCTCTTTCTGTTATGTCGCTAGTCGTGCATAATTTTTTTTTTAATAAGTGGGACTTTTTTCTGAATGCGGCTTGTTGTGCAGTTTACATGAATGGGCTTCGCGTAAATGCATTTATCGAAAGATTTGTTACAACTGCATTTGAGCGTTATTTCACATTTGCAATCGTACCAACAGTAGCAATCATTCACATAATCAACATAGATCTTTTTCCGCTCAATATTATCTTTGTTACTGTTGTCAGATTTTCGATGTTTGTATTATTTATTATGTAGCTCTTTTATCTGCTGAATGACACGTTTCTACAATTCTTTTTTCACAATTTTGGCCAATTTTCGTCTTAAAGCGACCCCCTCCCCTCCTTTTTGAGAGTATTTTCTTTCATCAAAGTATTATTATCCGTTAACTAATTTCAAATTACTGCCACAATTAAGATTTCATGATTATCCAACCAATTTAAGGCACTTTCCAAAAATTTCTAGAAAAGGTCAATTTATGGCTAATTTCTTAAATTTCGGGGGTCATGCGCGACCTGAAGATATTATCCGATTCCAAATCTTCTTTTTTATAAGAGAGAACTGTTAGTGAATCATGTCAGTTATTCCCATATTAATCTGTCCTGTATGGTGACCACCTGTCTATGGCGACCATTGCAGTCCAATCCCGAAGGTGGCCACTTTAGACAGGTTCTACTGTATTTCCTTTACCAACAATTCAGATTAGGTTAGCTTGAGTACCATGGTATAAACTATAATTATAATTAACATGTTGATGTGAATATGTCATTTTCATACAGTCTATAGATGGAGTAATTACAACAAATTTAATCGCAGTTATAAAGCTACGTTAATTTGATGCAATTACGTTGGATGAATTATTTTGTAATTATACATAGAGAATATGAATATACTTTATATATGTAATTATACGAGCATAAATTCAACTATACCATGTCTATTTCTTTTTAAACGGAGTGTGCCAGATTTATTTGTTAACATGTTGTTTGCATTGGTTTATATACAAAGCGTGTTTTGTTTATTCGTTGAAAATTTCAGCACTGCATTTTTTTTCATTTGTTTATACAAGCATACTCTTATTTTGAGAATAAGCCTTTCTTATTTGTTTATATACAGTACGTGTCATTTTTATTTCTTTATATTTTGAACATGTCACTTTCATTTATTTATATATCATGCATGCGATTTGAATTGGTTTATATGCTCAAAATACATCTCTATTATTTGTTTATATTTTTAGTTTGATTTTTAAAACACTTACACTTACACAATAGTTAAATGGGGTAAATTTTTGGGGTCCCGAAGGCGATCGTTTTCAAAACGTTTTAAGAGAATCATTAAAAAAATTACGAGCTTGACAATTCGTTAGCTTTATGCTTTTGGTTGGGGGATGTGAGGGGGTGCAAGGATTGACTTTTGAATATCTAAACTCCCCAGGGACCTATGTTCTGTTCCTGAGCATGTTAATTTATCATTCAATACATGTATTATGAGTGTAGGTTTAGCGAGAATAAAAATTTAAAAATTTTCATTAATAACTCAAAATTTTAGATAACAAGTTGCTCGCAAAGAAAAGGATGATTTCTGAATGTCTCGTGGGGATCGAATCTACAATCATTTGATAAGGGCTTAATTTCTAACAAAAAAAAAGTGAAGGAGCCCTAATATTATGATACATCGATTAAAAAATTGAATGGCTACAAAAGAATCCATAAATCATGCGAATTATTTATGTTCATTTTTCTGGACAACAAAATTTATGACTTTAATCAAAAATTCATTACTTTTTCATGACAGCGTCTATTTAGGGGTTCTGGCTAATATTTAAATAATCGCCAAAAAGAAAAAAAAGTACCGAAGCCGGGTTCCGGTAGGTTTCCGACCAATTTAAGCCTTGCTTTTGATAATCGCTCAAGTGCCATTTCCCACAGAGTTATAAACGCTGGTCAAAATCCTCTCTGAGAGCGAATACGAAGCTACACTAAGAACAAATTCTTTGTTAATAATTTACTATTTAATGTTAACACATTAACAGCTATGATGAAAATTGTTTGACTTTAATGAACTCGTCTTTTCTTAAAAAAGTTTCAATGGCATTAAGTTTTAGAACTACTCAAAGTTTAAAGTAGCTACGAAATAATTTTAAACCATAAAACCTTTCTCAGTCTATTGTCATATATAAGTCTCTGCTGTCAAAAGAATCTGGCTTTAATTTACTTTTAAACTGACGAGATATACTTGCCCTCGAGACAGTATTAAAACACGTTTTGTCAAAGTCTAATATTTTCGTTAAACCTTGTAAATTTTTTTACTAACGGTGTTTGTCAACAGAATGACCGAAGTTTGTAGAGACGTCAAAAAGTCTTTTGTTTGCCTCACTAAGATGAAGCCGCGAACTATAAACCAATAACCGATACCCCATTGTAAACTTTTCAAATGTATTTCAAGTTTTCGCTTATATAAAAATTTATTCGTTGAATTACTCTGAAAAAGTAAATATTGAACAATTGTTTCAAAATACTTTATTCTGAAAACTAAGTATTATGTAATGAAATTGTGATAATACAACAATAGCTCATGGAAAAAAAAATGCAGAATTCAAATTTGTATTAAATTGTGGGTTCTTCTGTGATTTGGTTTTACATTTTAAAAGTATGAGGTGGAACATCTCTACTTGTATTCTATTTTCTAAAACTTCAATTTAAGTTATGTAAGATCGAATGGTGAAAAGTGTTATTTTCTGAAAAGCTGTACAATGTGGCATCTGTGTTTGGCATATAATCCATTTAATGAAATTAAACAGGTTAATCTGTAGTCGTCTTTATACGTTTTATCAGCACATTTCCTAAAAATGGAAAAATAATTCTTCTACTTCTTTTTTTTTAGTTTGCCATTTTTCCATGTTTATATGGGGTCCGCTTTACACTTTTTTAATCTTCCATTCCACAATCTTCTATCC
>QLNU02006551.1:0-17794 GCA_006491805.2 Dysdera silvatica | reverse complement strand
CACAATTTTGTCATATGTATAAAAATACATACACTAAGCAAACAAAATATTTTAATATATTACGTCTAGTGGGAGGGTGTGTGGCATCTGTCAGTGGGTGAAAGGGGGTAAAAAGAGAATCACTGACCTACACTATATTTTATGGGAATTATTTTGAAGAGCTAGCATGCTGAAATAATGTAAATTTATCAGGGGTGAAAACAAATAAGGAAAGAGCGCATGTTTCATCGTGTGTGTGTGTGTGGTGCTACCCAAACTCTTGTTTCAAACTTAGCAGACCAATTCCTAATCCAGATCCAGTCGTTAATTACAGTAAACAATATACAACACATTAAAATTTTCATAATCAAAAGTTTTAAGACTATAGAATCCACTAACACAAACCCTAAAGACATTTATAAACACAAAAATTGTATTTAAAAAAGTGCGACTTTTTACACTAAAAACTTCCATTAAATATTTACATTTTAATTCGGTCCTTTTCAAGAGTTTATATAATAATCACAAAGCTGATGCTTCATATTCTGTTCTATTTAAAGTGTGTATGACTATATAACGGAAAGGAAATTGGTATGTTTAAAATCCCTTTTAGATTATTCAGCTAAAAACACTTTTTTCCAAGTTTTAGTTACATATTTGGCAAACATTTTCTCCTGAGAAATATATAGGCTTAATAATTTTATATAAATTATATTAGTTTTGGTGCAAAATGGTAACTTTTGGAAGAAGTTTAGTCAAATGTGCAGAGTTTCAAATTTCTGAGTAGGTAATGTGGTATGAAAAGCACAGTTCAGGTAAATTATTTTAATAAGTTATTTATTATAACAATGAATTTCAAATTTCCCTGACTTTGGCCTTTGTATTTCAAATTTCCCTGACTTTCCAGATGAGTAGACACCATGGTTTCATAAACACCATGCTTATTGTTTAAACTATGATTGAAGGACATCCTTTACATAAATATTTGGAACTGTTAACCTCTTTTGATACATACACATGTTTTAAAAACACATTATGTTGAAAATGTGCAATACTGGTGTTAGTAAAAAAAATCTTTTTTTTAAAGCCACATCTTCAAAACGATGTAGGTTTTGTTTTAATGGAACATGAACAGCTGAGGTCATGGTGTAACCAGACCTACAGCTTTCTGAGGGATATGAACTTGTAGCCCACAAAATAAAATTCTGGTCTCTGGGGCCACCATCAGGGGGTTAATGTTTTATGGTGCAAGGGTTATGCTGCATTGGGACCAACAGTTTTCCAAGGAATCAACCTCTGAAGGCCTAGGGGACTAACCAGGGTTTAAACTGGCTTAAAAATTCAAAAATGGTAAAAGTCATAGCAAAATGTTAAAAAATGTTTTCGTTGCTCGAAAAATCATGTCAATAAAGTTATGTACATCCATCAACAATGCTTTGAAACATAGAGAACTAGTTATTTTATAAAATACTAACATTCATGAAAAAAGAAATACACAGCACAAGTTGAGACGTCATCAACGTTATTCCAGTTCAAGTGCGCTGCCACAGCCAATCAGCATTCATTTCGGTAACAAACAGATGACGAACGAACAAAGATTGAATGTGGTGTATGCATGTGAGTATTTGTCATTGCGTGTTCTAAAGTATATAGGGTGGTCCTAAACTATATGTCAAAAATGTAAAGGCAGGTAGAGGGGACCTAAATAAGCAGATTTCGTATAGGATTGTGTGTGCGGTAATGTCGCCTTGAGCCGGTAGAGAGCGCTGATGACTGTGGCGTATAAAAGCGCTTCTCTAGCTGGATTCATCATTTCCCGCACGGATCTCGAGCAGCATGCATCGTTTCACCAATGCGGAGCTGGCCGACATGCATTTCATGTATGGGGCTGCACAAGGAAATGGATTAGCTGCTCAAAGGATGTACAGGGAACGATTCCGGGACAGGAATCAACCGGATCGTCGATGTTCCTCCAGCTGTTCGCAGACGAATGTGGTTCCAGCACGATGGAGCCCCAGCTCACTTCAGTCGAAACGTCAGAAATCACCTGGACGCTGTCTACGGCCAGCATTGGATAGGACGGGGCGGTCCAGGTCCCTGGCCACCGCGTTCTCCTGATTTAACCTGCTTGGATTTTTTGTTTTGGGGGTCATATTAAAAGTCTGGTGTACGAAAGTCCCGTCACATCTGAAGAAGATCTTGTTGCCCGCTTGCCTGTTGCTGCTGGACATGTGATCGACATGCCTGACGTCTTTTCTAATGTACGCCGATCCATGCGCCGTCGCTGTGAATCTTGTATCGCTGTTGGTGGCCGCTCTTTCGAGCACCTCTTGTAAACTATTAATAAATTTTTGTTTTCTTTTGTCTTTACTTGTCTTTTCAGTTTCCTGTGATTCATTCATACTGCTTTACAAGCTTGCGCTTTAATGTGTCATTACCGCACACACATTCCTATACGAAATCTGCTTATTTAGGTCCCCTCTACCTGCCTTTACATTTTTGACATATAGTTTAGGACCACCCTGTATAGGAAGTGGGGTGAGTTTACTGTAAGAAACATATTTTAAGGTTAAAAAAAATAATGAAATGTAAATCAGTTATTTAAAAAACAAGGCAAGTTTTTTAGTAGGATATTAAACAACTATCATATTTTGCAATGGATACATTTTACATTAATTTGCCGCATTTTGCGAATTACCACAGCTTAAACCAGTAATGAAGTAACCACAAATACCCTGGGTAATCTGAAAAATCTTGAAGTGACACTCGACAGAAGAATACATTAAAAGCATTTTGACCTCTCCTCCATAGAATTGTTCACTTCCCACTCAGGCTATTCTTTTCAGTGCATTTTTAGCACATGGGGAAGACATGGATGGGGGATAGCTGTGGGTTCGCCAAAACAGGGATAACTCCCTACAAGGGGGATGGGGTCCTTGAATGAAGACAAATTATGGACCGGGCATCCCTGTGTGCCTGGCATGGTCAACTTGCCCCCTTCGCCTCCCGCAGGTTTTGCACATAAGGGGATGGGATGGGTGTTCAAACAGGTGCTGTTAAGAATTTTGAAGAGGAAACAAAAAGGAACAAGAAAAGATCGCTGAAGTGCAAAATGGATATTCTGGAATCGGAGAATCCTGTTTTCAGAGAATAAACTGTGGTTAAAAATGCCTGTGGCATTTTCGCGATGGGTAGTAATTTTTTCTTCGCATTTTCGAGCAACTCGTCGCATTTTGCGAAAAATGCGACTGCAACTTAAACCCTGGAACCAACCCCCAGATTATGGTAAGCAGTTAGTTGGTAAGTTTTTTTTTTTTTTTTTAAATACAGTTGGGAGTAGAATACGAGCTTACGGCACGCTAAACAAACTTGTTACCATAGTATCACCACAGGGGGTTAAACCTGAAACCTTGGCACAGTATAGAACTATTGACACTACGACACGACAGGCATCCTAGTGGTCCTAATCGCTGCTTTCTGATTAGATAGGTTTGGGTTTGAATACCAAGTAAGCTTTGTCAGATGTATATGTATCGGGGGATTATGTCAATCATCTGTATGGTGCCCCTATGGAGAAACGGCCAACGATATTTGATTTTTATGGGACAGTTAAAATTCGTTATAAAGTAATATGGTTTAAAGCTACCAATGATCCAATTTAAAAATACACACACACACACCACCATTAAGTGATATGACAGGGCTTCTTCGAGACCATGCTTCATTAATCTAATAAAATTTCCCAAGAGCCGGTTTTCCGGTTTAAAACATCGTTGTGAATGAAAAATTGCACTTGCCTAAACTGTAATGTCAGCGAAGGCATTTGAAAAGGTGTTCGCATTTATACTGAATAAAACATTGAAAATGAAAACAAATACAGGAAAAAAAAAATCCAATTTGGTATTTTACTGTTACATCTACATGATTTATTGTACAAGAAAATCAAACCTTTCATCATTTATTTGCTATAGTTAAAAATGGACTGCACAGCATAGTAAATAAAATGAATGGACCCATTCACAAAACGTGCGGTAAAATGACACTAGGTTTGTGCACTACAGGCAATAAATTACTTTTTTTTTTTTGTTTCAATTGCACATATGCAGGACTATACATCCCATAAGAAATTTAAAAAATTCATACATCAATTTACTAAATATATAATATGCCCAGTTAGCTTGGATGCTCTTTCATTTGTAGTGTTCTGTATTTGCATCAAATTACTGCTTACACCATATTATAAAGAGCATTTTATTAAAACTTTAACAGGACATTCCTTCTCTCTTACTATAGTAATAATATAATAAACCATAATGCAATTTTTTTTTTTTAATCTTAACTGATAGCAATTTAACAGAGAATGAATTAGCTTTAATTTTCTATAGCTAGACAAACGCTGTTAAGACAGTTTTATAAAATTCATGGACTTAATAATTAAAATATGTACAAATTCATATATAGATACTATCATTTACAGGATTTTCGGTCAAGATAAATATAAATAAATTATACATTCGCACAAAATAAACTCAACAGACAAAAATAAAAAATTAAGAGCCATTTGATTTTGATAACTTTTGAAACACTCATGACACAGTACATAAATACAAAACAGCTTAATTGGGCACAAGAATTTTAACTCTCCCCCTATTCAAAGGAAAATTACAGCTGCACAAAAATTAGACTCATAAAAGAAAAAACATTCTTAAATATTAAATTCTATAATAACATGGTTAACAATATACGAAATCAACTGTTTAAAAAATGCAAGATAGGATGCTTCCGTAATTTAAAGAAAAGAGGATGTAACATTAAAATACATAACCTTTGGTAAAGTAGTTCATTAGCTGTTTATTTACTGAAGTGTTCATTGAGCAGTATGGAAAACAAGGAAGGGAAACCTCTTAGATATTAGGACACGTCCACTCACATAACAGAACACCGTCGCATATCAAGTCTAGACTGCACTTCGTAACAGAACACCATAACATTTCGACATTCCACTAGTTGTCAGTTTCCCCTCGTTGCATCAAATGTTACGGAGCTACGTTGCACCCCATGTTCATATACACAGACCAGTTTACGAACAACAGTGTTTTGTCAGTTTAGACTGGATATCGACATGTACTGACGATATGCGGCAATGTTTGTCCTGTAACATCATCGTATAACATGGGATGTTATGTGACCATGTTCTGCTGCATGTCTGTGTGCACCCTTAGGTTAATAGTTTTTTACATTGTTTTCTCTAAAGAGTGACCTTATTTAATACGATAGTGGTAAACACATTAAAATATATAACACAGAGTTCCATTATTTAAGATATTAAAACCACAAAACCATGACTTAGAAATTATGTTATCACACATGAAATGGTAAACTTTTTAATATAAGGTATTTTTATATAATAAACTCCTAGTAATATATTCCTTTTTCTGGATAATTTTTTTTAAATGCTTGTTAATTGCAAATTTTAATTAATATGTGTAATGCATACATGGTATTAAAGTAAGTATTTGGGGGGGGACTGTAGATTGGCATACGACACAAGGACCTCGTAATATCAACTACATATTTAGTAATCCTGTCATTAAGCATGACACACTTGTCTATGATTGAAAATTATATTTAGTATCCGTCACATTTAATATATTTGTATAATTCAAGGACAATAGAAAAAACTGGCAGTGTAATGGATTAACACTATTGCTGCAATGGACACCTGTAGATTTTTACAAGTTAGAACTCATGAGTGGGCATTTAGGACTGAATTGATAGATAACCATCATCATTATTATTACAGATCTCCAATCCACTTCATGCCTATACACAATCAAGCTTATTAGAAGTTACCTAACTCAGTGAGCTTAAACCACCGTGAGATATAACCATTAAGTCATTGGGCTAGACATGAATTAAACCCTCTAAATATCTGAGGGAAAGTCACATGCACTTACAGCAGGTTTTATTATTTTTTTGTTCGTTGCGCTGTTTAAACATACAATAAACAGTTTAGTCATTGTGGCTACGAACAAGATATTGCATTATTCCTGTACCCTTAGCATGAATATATATACAGTATTTGACAAAATGAATGACTCTGGTTTTTTCTGTACATGGTGCCAACCTGGTGCGTTGGTCACCTGCAACTTTGCATATTTTGTTAGTTCATTAGTTGCGTTTGCCATGTGTTGACCTACATTCTTGCAGAAAGGTGAAAATAGTGACTACACCTGCTAAAAGAATTTCCTTGGAAATGCATATACAAATAAAGATTCTGAGTGAAGAAGGCTACAGTACTTGCCAAATTGCGATTGGCACAAAAGACAGTTTCTAGTAATTTCAAAACCACTGGAAATTATGGTTATAAAAAGCCAAAAGGTTGTCGAAAGTGCACAGCAAGTATATGGATGACTCCATAATTTTGACAGCAAAGAAATTACCCAAAGCAATCCAAGCTGGTTTACCGAAAGATGTTAACCTCCATAGCCAAAAGACAATAAATTTATGCTGAATAGCCTTCGGAAAGTCCTGTGAGCCTGCCAAGAAGCCTAAGTTGTTTGTCAGGAACATTACTGACCAACTGCCATTTTGCAAAAAGTACCAGGGATGGATTGCTGAATAATGAAAACATGTTTTCAGACGAGACAAGTATCACAGTTTTATGCATTTTGTAGACACATACGACGGCTTCCCAATAAAAGGGAATGTGAATGCTACATCATTCCCACTGTGAAGAGTGCTGTAGAACTCATGGTCTGGGGACTACCCATTTGTAC
Organism: Dysdera silvatica; assembly: GCA_006491805.2. NCBI lineage: Eukaryota > Metazoa > Arthropoda > Arachnida > Araneae > Dysderidae > Dysdera > Dysdera silvatica. The sequence continues at coordinate 11,036 of QLNU02006551.1, read as the reverse complement.
TAAATAAAGATGTGAATTGTAGTTTATGCCTGAAGGGTTATCAATCAGTGGAACTGTCTTATCTCGATGTGCTGAAGGAGAAGTTACCACTGTTTATGATGATCAACCAGTGCATCCACTTCCAACATGATGAAGCTCCATGACACCAGACAAACGCTGTTAAGAAATGGTTTGAAAATATGAGGTTTCCGATTCTTGGACCGAAAATTTCGCCGGATCTTAATTCTATAGTGAACTGTTGGGTAATTTTAAAGATAAAATGGCCAAGTGCAACCACACTTCACTTTCTTAATTAATACAAACTATCAAATACGTGTGGATTACAGAAATTACAGTAGAATACTGTGAAAAATTGTGTATCCCCACACCTGATCGTATCCAATCTGTATTGGAAAACAAAGGTTTCCACACAAAATATTGAACTCCTCAAGTGTGTACGTATGTGTTTTTATAATTAAAATTGATAATTTCTATCAAATAAACACATAGTTAAATGAAAATTTTCCTGTGTATTCACAAATGACACTTTTGTGGTGAGTCATCCATTCTGGCCAATACTGTGTGGTGTATATATATTGATTAGTCTCTAAATCTGGCATATATACTAAAGAACAGCGATTCATTTTCTGTGAGATTGTAACAGATTCATTACCCAGGTCTTCATAATAGTATGAAAGCAATGTTATTCTACAGTAGATTACCCATAAATGAATTAATAAGTTAAAAGATTGCGGGGATAAACTCATGAAGAAATTATCAATTTTTTCCCTAACAATGGCATTAAACTAGTTTGCAATTAATTATATTCCAGCAAATACTAATGACTATTGATGGAATGGCAACGTATTCATACTAATCACGATTCTTCCTATCAAACCATTTACTGCAATAAATTTAAGTTTGATGTAATCTGCAAAATAGGTTAATACTTCACGAAGTGTACAAATGCAAGCATTTCCATGTCCCTGAGTATCTTTTAGATCACTATAATACGCCAACTTTTGACAGGAATCGCTGGAAACTAAATATAGATACACCACTATAAGCCAGAAAGTAAACACCATAGTTTGGAATGGAAGCATGACAGTTAAAAAGTTTAGATCTCAACTTCGAGGGGACACACACACACAAAAAAAAACTACACATCATACAGTGAGATTTGCATAATTGGAAGTCAATAATCTAAGAGTAACAGACTATTATTAAGGACGGTGTTTTATTATTGCATAAAAATGTCACTCCATACTGTGGCTGCACTGTTGTAGCCCCACCAGGAAAAAAAAAAAAGCAACCCCTAGACAGCTTAAACCCTACCACTTGCTTTGTTCATTCACAGCTGTGCCAGGAAGATGCCCAACTATAGATCAAGGAACAAAGATACGTACAAGTGCTCAGAAAAGTTACTTCCTTGATGCCTTAAATGAAAGATCCAGGGGTGATTTAAGCCCAAATCAAATTCCCTGAACACACCAGAAAATTCCCTAAAAAGTTACGTAATATTTTTTGGTGAAGACACTGATCTCTAGTGGAATACAAAAAATTATAGGAAACAAAACGAGATTTTTAAAAAAGAAATCCCAGAAGAAGCAAGTTGAAATTTCCGGAATTCATGGAAATCCTGGAATAAAACCACACCTGTAGATCAGGGGGGGGGGAAGTGTTAAAAGGGGGACGGCTAAAAAATAAAATCTTTATAAACTGTCAAATTTCTGTAATAAATTTAATATATTGAAGACAAGTAGTGTGATTTTAACTTGCTTATAAGAATAAAAATGTATCATTTATGAGTAGACTTGTGTAAATATTTTATTGTTATTTATGTTACATATCGTTCATTAATGAAATGCTGGACAATTGATAGAGCACAAAAATGCAAACACAAACCAAATCCTCTTAAAGTCTGGTCCTATGGTTTTTTTGTAAGGCTTATATACACACCTAACACACACATATATATATATAAAACTATTTTAATATATTTTACACAGCAATATATAACAGCATACATCACATATTATTTAAAAATATCAGTAGCAATATTAAGTTTACGAAAATCCTACAAACATATCTACTAATTTATTTGTAGTTGGCAGAATAATATTCACACAGTAAAGACCATTATAATTAAAACTTAGTTTGAAATGTATTTCTACTATTATAAAATTTGGGCATTTCATGTGTGACAACCTCATAAGTAAATAATTTGCTTACAAATTTATTTTATTATTAACAGTGTATGAACAACAGGATACAATACAAAATTTAAGTTATTTCATAAGCACGGTTTATGATCCAGTTCACAATATGAATAATCTCAAACTCAGCATATCAGCAAATTAAAAAAAAAACTTTAAATAGCTTAATTGTTTCTTACTACAAGGACCACAAATAGATGACAAAATATAGTTAATGTCAGTAATATAGAAAATTTATTTTGAATTAAATAGAAGGTTTCTGACAAAGAAAACAGGAACAAAACTACACATATATATATAGAAATAAAATCTACAATATGTTAAGATAGGTAAACGGAACTAAATACAGGAATGGAGGACATTATTAAATGAAATGTTTTAGCCATGACACACAGGTTAATTCCCGTTCAATAAAAACTGCATTTTCCATTATAAAAGCTTCCAATAAGCATCAACTTGACTTACAAATGTGATGTTTTTAATGCAACTATCATTTTGCAGTACATACTAAATTTTTTGTATTTTTTCACCAACCACCAATGGATTGTTTTTTCTTATTTCTTGAGCACCAAGTTCTTTGTAATCAAAAGTGCAATTGTGCTCATTAGAATATCTATGTTTACTGCAGAACAGGCCAGAACAGCGACATGAGAATCCTACAATAAAAGGCAACACAATTTAATACCAGTCGGACAAAAAATTTATATGCAGGGTTCATACTCCAATTTGAAAATAAAAATTAAGAAGTTATTAAGGAGTATGAAAAACATTTTTAAGGAGTCCATACATTAGTATTTTAAATATTCTTGAAACGTGCACACTTTCATTGGGGGGAAGGCGAGAGAAAATATAGGAGAAATCTGCCATGATTTTATAGCTTATATCATTTTTTAAATGACATTAAAATCAGCATACACAGGACTTCATTTTTCTCTAACCATAATTTATTAGACACACATTTTCAACCAGGCATATTGAGTGCATGTGTGTAAAATAAAAATATCGTTCTCCCAAATTGCCCAGTTAAGTTTAACCTTATCACTCTGTCCTGGGGTCGGTGCGGACTCAAGGTACTTTAAACTCATTGGGAGAAAAAAACCCAACTCATTTCTGGGTGGTCTTACTCTGTGTCATCTCTTCTTAAAATATATGTGGATTTTTAAATTTTATGCATGAATGGCACATGTCTGTGACCTGGGGTCTGTGTGGATCTCAGGTTTTATTTGGTGCTACGATTCCAATACGTTTTTTTTAAAGGAAAAGTGTATGTCTGATGACAATTTAGGTCTGCAGTTAAATGCAATAATGTTTTGGATCCCGTGAAACAATTATTTGACCTTTGGAAGAACGAAGGAACGCTATCATAGACAATTTCTTTACCAACTCTCAGTTAGCAGAGGATCAATTAGCTGTGAAAATTACATTGGTTGGAACAATTAGAAAAAAAAAATCGATCTTCAATGTGAAGAGAAGTTGTCTGTCTTTTGTTTTGATAAACAACTGGTACTAGTTAGCAATATTCAAAAAAATAAAAGGGAAAGCAGTTGTTCTGCTACCTTCCATACATCATGACATGAATATCATTCAGGAAAAAGAAAATAAGCCAGACATTATCACTCACTACAATATAGTAAAATCTGGCATGAGCAACCTTGACCAATTATGCAGGTTGTACAACTGTAAGCGAAAGATACGCTGTTGGCCCATGGTCTTTTGGTTCAATATGGTGGAATGTGCAGCCATTGTTGGGTACATAATTTGGATTTTGAAGTGCTGATACTGGGGATCTAAGAAATGCCACCAACGTCGCTTGTTCTTGAAAGACCTTGGGAAAGAGTTGACCAATGACAACACTCAAAGAGGACTTCAGAACCTTCAATGGCTGCAGTGTAGAGTTAGCCTTTCATTCAAATCATTGGGGATGGAAATCCAGAAATTACACACTGCAGCAACTGGAATTCAAGAGCCAAATAAAAAGGTACGGTGCCAGCTATGTCCACATTCTTTGAATAGAAAGGTAAAGCTACACAACGCACCAACTGCGGCAGCAGTTGACCTAAGGCCACGATAGAACGGGAAGACAGAGCAATTGTCAGAGCAGCTGTCACAGCACCGGATTCGTCGTTATCAACTATCTAACGTGTGGCCCGCACACATGTGTCCAACATGACCCTCTGCAGACCGTTACCTTTCACGCCTGTACACCGTCAAGTCCGATTACAGTGGTGCCGGGCTCGATCAACTCGGAACTGCGCTGACTGGGGGCGTATAGTCTTTAGTGACTAGTGCCGTTTCCAACTGTGTCCTGACGACAACTGCAGACATGTCTGAAGATGTCCAGGGCAGTTTGGGGATCCTACCCTTACTATCGCACGCCACACATGCCCACAACAGGGCGTTATGGTCTGGGGTGCCACCTCCTTTGGTCATTTCGGCACACAGCATAGTAGTACATAGACGACATTCTACAAGCGGTTGTGTTACCGTTCCTTTTGCGACACCCTGGACTTACGTTTCAACAAGACAATGCCCGGCCGCATACGGCACGTGTTGCTATGAATTGTCTTCAAGCTTTCCCAACACTTCCTTGGCAAGCTAGGTCTCCTGATCTCTCTCCCATAGAGCACATTTGGGACCCTATGGGAAGGCGATTGCAACCATCCAGGAATGTTGACGATTTAGCCCGATAGTTGGTGACAATTTGGCAAGAAATTCCGCAGGACACCATCCGGGATCTTTATCAGTCTATGCCACGCCGGGTGACAGCTTGCATCCAGGCCAGAGGTGGACCAACGCCTTATTGACTTCCTCCTTTTGTAACGGTCAAACTCTGCAATAAATCATTCAATTGTTCTGAAATTTTAATCGTTTATTTTTCTATATGTGTTCTTCACATCCACCAATTTTTATCGCAATCGGACAACTCCCTGGTGCGTCGATTTTTTTTTTGTTATAGAGTGCATATGTGAGAGGTGTTCCGAAAATAAGTTTCATCTTTTATTTCAGAGGGAAGCTGTATTACAAATAGAGAAAATACATTGCCATAACAAAAGACAAACCTTTGGCTATTTTTCCACATAGTTGCCACTGACATAGATACATTTGTCGTACTGTGAAATCGATTTCAAGAAAATTTAGAATATATATATATTTAGTCACATGGATAACCCAGAAAATATTTTGGAGGGGCAAAATTAATGTAGAGACCTATGGCAACGAAGTCTGATCCAGGGGCACCCTATGGATACACCTTAGTTTAGTCCTTATATTTGAGCCAACAAGAATAAGCAAAATTGGCCCTTGGACTGAAAAAGGTTGAAGACCCCTGCCTTAAGGCCCAAGGAACCAGCGCCCAGATAATGGTGAGCAGTTAGTGCCCACCCTCCAATCGTTGGAGTCAAATCTGCATTATCACTGCAGGGCTTCTCCAAGAGAAATTTTAAGTTTCTAATCCATGCATTTTATTAGTTTTCAGGTAGATTTGGAAAATTCTGATAAATAATAAAAAAGTGAAAAAATAAAGCTAGAATAACACAAAAACTACATACAAAAGGTTAAACACTGGTAAAATAGCAATGAAAAAGATCACCCTGGGTGATCTTTTTCATTGCTATTTTACCAGTGTTTAACCTTTTTATGTAAATTTCCTCCCTGGTACCCTGTATTTTATTTTTATAACAAAAACTAATTAAGGGCTTATGTACACTGAAGAGCCAAAACATTATGACCATGTACCTAATAGCATGTTGACCCGCCTTCGACACAAAAAACAGCTGCGATTTGCCTTGGCATGGATATCACTAGTGTTTGATAGGTGGGCAGGAACAGATGGTACCAGATGTGCAAGCAGTGGTCAGGCAATTCTTGGATATTTTGGGGAGGTGAATTCTGAGCTACTGTTGCATGACATTCATTTTCTTTATTCATATCAATGTACAACATATTACAATAAGTGATTCATGAAACTTTGAATTTGATTAACGTATTACATTTAACTTAATATAAAATTATGTAAAAATAAAAATTAGGAATTTTCAAATGTACCCTACAGGATTAAGATCCAGCGAGTTCGGTGACCAGAACATTAAATGAACTTCATATGTATGCTCATCGAACCATTGCAGCACAATTCAGGTTTTGTGACTGGGAATGTTATCCTGCTAGAAGACTCCATTCCTGGTAGGAATGGAAAACACCATGTAAGGGTGCAACTGGTCCACATTGATGTTCAGACAGTCAACAGCTTTCATAGTGTGTTCTACACGACTACCACATCAGGAGATGTAAATGAGAACGCCCTTCAAACCATAATACAGTCACCACTGGCCTGTTTATGACCTGCGGTACATGTGTCGAGTGACTGTTTGCATATTATATTCTGATAAAGCAGAAAACGTGATCTATCTCACCAAGCAATTTTGTTTTACCATTCCATGGTCAAGTCAGGTCTACAGGCTCACTGTAGGCATAAATGGCGATGATTGGTTAACAGACACACATGAGAGGGCCATCTGCCATACGAAACAGGGTCCACTGAACTGTGTACTTCAAAATACTTCTACTTGGACCTGAATTGTAATCGGCTGTCGCTTTTGATCCACTACATGGGACAGCCTCAGACATCTAGTTTCCTTGATGACTTGTGGATGTCCAATGCATTACCATCTACTATTGGTTTTGCTGTCGTTCATCCACTTTGTATAGGTTTTAACAATGGCAGCTTACGAACACCCGATGTACCATTCAGTTTCAGAGATACTCGTTCTCAGCCGCTGGACCATTATAATCTGTCCACTATCAAACTTGCTTATATAAGCAGCCTTACCCATCACCTACAAAAGTAATTGGGAGAATTATGCCTCAGATTCACCGGCAACCGTTAAATACCCTTCCCACTTACCCTCTGGACAGGGTTTAAGCTGCAGTCCCATTTTGTGAAAAATGCGCAGATTAGCTGGAAAATGCAAAGAAAAAATTGTCCAATGCAAAATTGCGACAAGCATTCCCAACCACAGTTTATTCTCTGAAAACAAGATTCCGCCGATTCTAAAATATTCTTTTTTCACTTCAACGATCTCTCCCTGTTCCATTTTGTTTCCTCTTCAAAATTCTTAACGCCTGTTAAGCATCGTTAATATAATCTCATTGATATGATTTTTTGAGTAACAAGAGCAATTATAATTTTTTAGCATTTTGCTACAACTTTTTTTTCCTATTTTAGCATTTTTGCGACAGCATGTTTTGAGCCAGCTTAAACCTTGCCTCTGGGTCATAAAGACAAGCTGATTCACCAATGGTAGGGGTAGTTATGTTTTAGCTCTTCAGCGTATATGGAGAAATCATAGGGACTTCCATCTAGCAGTGTAGTGGATAATTGTTGAACAATACATAAACTTATATTTAACAAGCTCACTAAAGTTCCTTACCTGTAAGACCAACTTTTTTTCGACAAACATGACATCTATTTTTTTTCTTTTTCGGATCTTTTTGAAGAGATTCTTCTTGTTGAGAAGATTCAGATTCTGATTTTTCTAAGGTCGAAGAACAAGCAGATGCACATTCAGAGTCTGATTTTTCGACTTGCTTAGGTACCTGAAAAAGAAGTTTTAATGAATATAATTAATCTCATCATATCATATTCAACCATTATCTATCCACTGCTGGATGAAGGTCTCTCCAAATGCTTTCCACACAAGTCTATCCTGGGCCATTCGTTTCCACGTCACCCCAACCTCTTTTCTTATTTCATCCACCCATCTAGTTTGAGGACGTTTTCTAGGTCTTCGGTGGTCTCTTGGAATCCAGTTCAGAATTTCTGTTGTCCATCGTTGATCAGTTCTTCTTGCAATATGCCCAGCCCATCGCCATTTCAGCCCTTTTACTTTAACAATGATGTCCTCTACTCTAGTTTGCTCTCTCACCCAAGTGTTTCTTTTTCGATCTCTCCTAGTTATTCCAAGCATGCACCTCTCCATGCTCCTTTGCGTTGTCTGTAACTTTCGTATTGCTCCAACTGTTAGACTCCATGTCTCTGATCCATAAGAGAGGACTGGCAATACACACTGGTTGAAGACCTTTCTTTTTAGACATAAAGGCAATTTCCCCTTCAGGATAAAACTGTTTCTTCCAAATGCACTCCAGACAAGTGGTTTTTACGAAATAATTGAACATGATGTTAGTTTTTTGTAGGTTTATCTTCAGTCCAACTTCTTTACTTCTAGTTGAGAGCTCTTATACCATGTCTTGGAGTTCTGATGGGTCCGTTGAAAAAATAAACCGCAGATGATTTAAATATTCACCATTTATTTTTATTCCCCTGTTATTCCAATTTATCTGCTGAAAAATCATCTGTAAAGCTGAAGTAAAAAGTTTTGGAGAAATGGTATCTCCCTGCCTCACACCTTTACCAATTTTGATAGTTTTGGTATCTTTATGTAACCGAAATTTTGCACTTGCATTTTTATACACACGTTTCACCATGTCAATGTACACATCCTCAATGTCTGTTGATCTTAAAGAGTTGATGACTGCTGATGTTTTAATAGAGTCAAAGGCCTTCTCATAGTCAATAAATGCAACACACAATGGAAGTTCATATTCATGTGTTCTTTCAATTAATTCTCTTAATACTTGAATATGGTCCACTGTACTGAATCCACTTCGAAATCCAGCTTGTTCTCTTGGTTGAGCTGCATCTAATTTTTTCTGCAGGCGATGTGTTAGCACTTTTGTGAAGATTTTATAAATAGCAGGTAACAAGCTAATTGGTCGGTAATTTTTCAAATCCTCTTTATCACCTTTTTTATGCAAAAGAATTACTGTTGCAGAATCCCATTGGTTTGGTATGTTACCGCTGTTAAGACATTTGGTAAAGAATTTTGCAAGTATGTCTTCTACATATTCTCCAGCTTCTTTTAGGATATCTAATGTAATACCATCATCACCAGGGGCTCTTCCTTTCTTCATATTTTTTATTGCAAATGAAACTTCTTCTTTTAAGATTTTAGGAGCTGTTCCTTCGACTATTTCAATGTCTTCGTTTAATCCACTGTTACTTTCGTATAGATTTTTGTAGAATTCTTCAACTCTTCTAAGTATTTCTTCCCTATTTCTTGTTACGGTGCCATCCTCTCCTTTTAATGCAATGATGTGTTTCTTCCCAACAGATAAACTTCCTTTAACAACCCTAAGGCTCTTGTTATTTTCAATGGCTTTCCTTACTAGCTCACAGTTGAATTTTCTTATGTCTTCTTTCATGCTTTTGCGCAGAGTTTTACAAAGTTCTATGTACTCAATCCTGGAACTGGTATTTTGATTGTCCACCTTCATATCTCTTCGCCTTTTCATGAGCTGTTTCGTCTTCTCAGATAATTTGCTATTGTGCTTTTTACAGGTTACACCACCAACTTCTATAGTTTACTAAAACAAATTTTTATGTTCTAAGGACTGGGGAGACAGGACCAGAATAAACATGGCCTTCAAACACTTACACATATCTATGGCATACTCTCCAGGCTAGTAAGGCTACCTCCGAAATCCAGAGAATGCAAACATCGTCAATTATGTGACAAATTAAAATCAGTGTCAAGTAATAGTTGATATATAAAAATTGATGACACATATATATATATATATACAGGGGTAGACATAACTCAAATTCAGGAGCCAACAGCAAGAAATGTAATACATATATATTGGTGTAGTCAGGCACTAAGTACAATTTTTCAGACGCCTTGGATTTGTCTGCCCTTGTATATATATATTACCCCGCCTTCAAGTGGTGCAGGCTGGGCTTTCTATCCATGCGGCAAATTAATATTTGCTGCACGGATAGAAAGGCGGAAGGGGAGGGCTAATTCACCAACCCGTCTAGCCAGCGTGGTGAAATTATGGCTAATTCCTCCATTATGTTGACACACCAGAAACCATGGCCCCTAGTCTCCAGGTGCTGGAGTGCTCCTGATCAAGGCAGCGGTCAGTGTGGCATGAAAGCAGGGGGTGCTAAGAATCACTGGAATGGCCCAGGCTGCCGTTTGTTATTGACCTTGGCAACGTATAATGGACGATCCCTTGCTTCTGAAGCAAAACTTCAGGAATTGGAAGAAGAACTTGACAAGATCAAATGGGACATTGTAGGACTCAGTGAAGTTAGAAGAAAAGGTGAAGAGTTGGTGGAACTTAAAAGTGGACATTTGTTTTATTATAGAGGAACGGAAACTGGAAGAACAAGTGGTGTTGGCTTCTTAATCAACAAAAGAATTAAAGACTGTCTTCTGGAAGTTGAAAGTACATCAGATCGAGCAGCGAGGCTCGTTGTTCAACTAACCCAGCGATACCAACTTCAGATAGTACAGGTATATGCACCAACATCAAGCCATACCGACGAAGAGGTTGAAGAATTTTATGAAGAAATCAAAGAGTTACACACCAAAGGGAAACAACATATCAAGCTCATCATGGGGGATTTCAATGCAAGAATTGGACAACAGGAACAAGGAGAGACATCGGTTGGTAAATACGGATATGGGGAAAGGAATGAACGTGGCGATCAACTCATCGAATTTGCAGAAGCTGAAAACCTTAGCATCATGAATTCATTTTTTAAGAAGAAACCGCAAAGAAAATGGACATGGAAACACCCAAATGGGGGAACTAGTGAAATTGACTATATCCTGGCAAACAAGAAATCAATTATTGAAGATTGCAGCGTACTGAACAGATTTAATACTGGAAGTGATCATCGAATGGTGAGATGTAAAATGCACTTAAATACTAAATTAGAACGACAGAAGCTCATTAGGAAACAAGTAAGTAAGAGGGTTTAAGGTAATCAAAAGAAAA